>JARKHS020007107.1:0-58433 GCA_030143305.2 Amblyomma americanum | reverse complement strand
GAGGAGAGTTTTTCGCTCACGTGGAGATGGTATTTCTCGCTCACGCGGAGGAGGAGGAAAGTTTTGCTCACGCGGAGGAAAAGGTAACATTCGCCCACGCGGAGAAGGTATTTTTCGCTCACCACGAGGAGGAGGTATCTTTCGCTCACGGCAGAGAAGTTATTTCTCGCTCACGCGGACGAGGAGAGATTTTTCGCTCACGTGGAGGAGATGGTATTTCTCGCTCATGCAGAGGAGGAGGAATTTTTCGCTCACGTGGAGGAGAAGGTATTTCTCACAAATGCGGAGGAGGCGGTACTTCTCGCTCACGCGGAGGAGGAGGGATGTTTTGCTCACGTGGAGGAGAAGGTATTTCTCACTCACACGAAAGTATTTTTCGCTAACGTGGAGATGATATTTCTCGCTCACGCGGAGGAGGAGGGATTTTTCTCTCATGTTGAGGAGAAGGTATTTCTCGCTCACGCGGAGGAGGAGGTATTTTTCGCTCACGTGGAGGAGATGGTATTTCTCGCTCATGCAGAGGAGGAGAAGGTATTTTTCGCTCACGTTGAGGAGAAGGTATTTCTCACAAACGCGGAGGAGGAGGTACTTCTCGCTCACGCGGAGGAGGAGGGATTTATCGCTCACGCGGAGGAGGAGATATTTCTCGCTCACGCGGAGGAGGAGGCGTTTTTACGCTCACGTGGAGGAGAAGGTATTTCTCGCAAACGCGGAGGCGGAGGTGTATCTCGCTCACGAAGAGAAGGAAATTTTCGCTCACATGGGGGAGAATTTATTTTTCGGTCACAAGGAGGATCAGGGTATCTTTCGCTCACTCGGAGGCGGGGCTTTTCGCTCACATGAAGGAGAAGGTATTTCTCGCAAACGCGGAGGCAGAGGAATTTCTCGCTCACGCGGAGGAGGAGGAATTTTTCGCTCACGTGGAGGAGAAGGTGCATTTTCGCTCACAAGGAGGAGGAGGTACCTTTCGCTCACGTGCAGGAGAAGGTATTTCTCGCTCAAGCGGGCGAGGAGGGATTTTTCGCTCACGTGGAGGAGAAGGCATTTCTAGCAAACGGGGTTGCGCAGGTATTCTTCGCTCACGTGGAGAAGGTATTTCTCGCTCACGCGGAGGAGGAGGTATTTTTCGCTCACAAGGAGGAGGAGTATCTTTCACTCATGCGCAGGAGAAGGTATTTCTTGCTCACGCGGAGGAGGAGAGATTTTTCGCTCACGTGGAGCAGAAGGTATTTTTCGCTCACGTGGAGGAGAATGTATTTCTCGCAAACGCGGAGGCGGAGGTATTTCTCGCTCACGCGGAGGAGGAGGAGAAGGTATTTCACGCTCACGCGGAGGAGGTATTTTTCGCTCTCGTGAAGGAGAAGGTATTTCTCGCTCACACGGAGGAGAGGAATTTTTCGCTCACGTGGAGGAGAGGTATTCTCGCTCACGGGAGGAGAATTTCGCTCACGTGGAGGAGAAGGTATTTCTCGCGCAAGACGTGGAGAAGGAATTTCTTCGCTCACGTGGAGGAGAAGGTATTCCTCGTTCACACGGAGGAGGAGGGATTTCTCGCTCACGTGGAGGAGAAGGATTTTCCGGTCACGCGGAGAAGGTATTTTTCGCTCACGCGGAGAAGGTAGTTCTCGCAAACGCGGAGGCGGAGGTATTTCTCGCTCAAGTGGAGGAGGAGGTATCTTTCGCTCACGCGGAGAAGGTATTTCTCGCGAACGCGGAGGCGGAGGTATTTGTCGCTCACGCGGAGGAGGAGGACTTTTTCGCTCACGTGGAGGAGAAGGTATTTTTCGATCACAAGGAGGAGGAGGTACCTTTCGCTCACGTGCAGGAGAAGGTATTTCTCGCTCACGCGGACGAGCAGGGATTTTTCGCTCACGTGGAGGAGAAGGCATTTCTAGCAAACGCGGTGGCGGAGGTAATTTTCACTCAAGTTGAGAAGGTATTTCTCGCTCACGCGGAAAAGGAGGTATTTTTCGCTCACAAGGAGGAGGAGTATCTGTCGCTCACGCGCAGGAGAAGGTATTTCTTGCTCACAAGGAGAAGGAGGGATTTTTCGCTCACTTGGAGGAGAAGGTATTTTTTGCTCACGAGGAGGAGGAGAGATTTTCGCTCACGTGGAGCTGAAAGTATTTTTTGCTCACGTGGAGGAGAAGGTATTTCTTCGCTCAACGCGGAGGAGGTGTTTTTCGCTCACGTGGAGGAGAAGGTATTTCTCGCAAACGCGGAGGCGGCGGTATTTCTCGCTCACGCGGAGGAGGAGAGATTTTTCACTTACGTGGAGAAGGCTATTTTTCGCTCAGGTGGAGGAGAAGGTATTTTTCGCTCATGTGGAGGAGAAGGTATTTTTTGCTCACACGGAGGAGGAGAGATTTTTCGCTCACGTGGAGAAGAAGGTATTTTTCGCTCAGGTGGAGGAGAAGGTATTTTTCGCTCATGTGGAGGAGAAGGTATGTTTTGCTAACACGGAGATCAGGGTATCTTTCGCTCACGCGGAGGCGGGATTTTTCGCTCACATGGAGGAGAAGGCATTTCTCGCCAACGCGGAGGCAGAGGTATTTCTCGCACACGCGGAGGAAGAGGAATTTTTTGCTCACGCGGAGGAGAAGGTGTATTTAGCTCACAAGGAGGAGGAGGTATCTTTCGCTCACGCGGAGAAGGTATTTCTTGCAAACGCAGAGGCGGAGGTATTTCTCGATCACGTGGAGGAGGAGGTGTCTTTCGCTCACGCGGAGAAGGTAGTCCTCGCAAACGCGGAGACGGAGGTATTTGTCGCTCACGCGGAGGAGGAGGAATTTTTCGATCACGTGGAGGAGAAGGTATTTTTCGCTCACCAGGAGGAGGAGGTACCTTTCGCTCACGTGCAGGTGAAGGTATTTCTCGCTCACGCGGACGAGGAGGGATTTTTCGCTCACGTGGAGGAGAAGGCATCTCTAGCAAACGGGGTGGCGGAGATATTCTTAGCTCACGTTGAGAAGGTATTTCTCGCTCACGCGGAGGAGGAGGTATTTTTCGCTCACAAGGAGGAGGAGTATTTTTCACTCATGTGCAGGAGAAGGTATTTCTTGCTCACGAGGAGGAGGAGGGATTTTTCGCTCACGTGGAGGTGAAGGTATTTTTCGCTCACGTGGAGGAGAATGTATTTCTCGCAAACGCGGAGGCGGCGGTATTTCTCACTCACGCGTAGGAGGAAGGAGAAGGAATTTCACGCTCACGCAGAGGAGGTATTTTTCGCTCTCGTGAAGGAGAAGGTATTTCTCGCTCACCCGGAGGAGGAGGAATTTTTCACTCTCGTGGAGGAGAAGGTATTCCTCGCTCACACGGAGGAGGATGAATTTTTCACTCACGTAAAGGAGAAGATTTCTCGCTCACGCGGAGGAGGAAGGAGAAGGTATTTCACGCTCACGCGGAATAGGAATTTCTTGCTCACGTGGAGGAGAAGGTATTTCACACTCAAGCGGAGAAGGAGGTATTTTTCGCTCGCGTGGAGGAGAAGGCATTTTTCGCTCACGCGGAGGAGGAGGAATTTTTCGCTCTCGTGGAGGGGAAGGTATTCTGTTGTAGGTACGAATTGCGCACAAAAGACACACACAGGAAAAAGCAGGAGGGAGACTGAAAGAGCGCAAACTATCAACTGGTGTTTATTAGATTCAGTGCCGCTTTTATAGGCAGTGTGCACACGTGCCTACGAAGAGGGGAAGGAGAGGAAAAGAAGGCAAATCAACCCTGCGCGACAATCCAATCAAAACCGCTCGAAAAAATTCTTTTCCGCTTTGTACAATGAAAAGGAGGTGTCACTCACACAGTTATCACCTCTTGCCTTGATGTGGTGTGCCTCTAGAAGTTCACGGGAAACTTTTTCATTACTCCTGCCCAGAATTCTGATATTATTTAGCAGCGGCTCACAACCCGTGCATGCAATGCAATGAGCAGGCAAATTTGCTCCTTCTCTATTCCTAATTGAACGCTGATGCTCCCTTGCGCGTTCATTTACGCAGCGTCCTGTCTGGCCCACATACACGCGACCACACTTGAGCGGGATGAGATACACAACGCCCGTGGCGCATTTTACAAGTTGTGCCGCATGCTTTATCACGCATGCTCTTTATCGAGCGCCTGCCGCGCTGATCCTTGGGCACAACCCAGCTAGCTTGCGTGGCGCCGAAAACACCACAGGGACGCCTCGGTATTCCTCACCACAGGTATTCCTCGTTCACGCGGAAGAGGAGGGATTTTTCGCTCACGTGGAGGAGAAGGTATTTTCCGCTCACGCGGAGGAGGTATTTTTCGCTCACCCGGAGAAGGTATTTCTCGCAAACGCGAAGGAGGAGGTATTTGTCGCTCACGCGGAGGAGGAGGAATATTTCGCTCACGTGGAGGTATTTCGCAAACGCGGAGGCGTAGGTATTTCTCGCTCATGCGGACGAGGAGGGATTTTCGCTCACGTGGAGAAGGTATTTTTCGATCACAAGGAGAGTATCTTTCGCTCATGCGGAGGAGAAAGTATTTCTTGCTCACGAGGAGGAGGAGAGTTTTTTCGCTCACGTGGAGGAGAAGGTATTTCTCGCTCACGCGGAGGAGGAGGTATTTTTCGCTCACGGGAGAAGGTATTTCTCGCTCACGCGGAGGAGGGGTATTTTTCGCTCACAAGGAGGAGGTATCTTTCGCTCACGCGAGGAGAAGTTATTTTTCGCTCACGCGGAGGAGGAGGGATTTTTCGCTCACGTGGAGGAAAGGTATTTTCGCTCACAAGGAGGAGAAGGTATTTCTCGCTCACGGGGAGGAGAAGGTATTTTTCGCTCACGGGAGAAGGTTTTTTCCTCACGTGGAGATGGTATTTCTCGCTCACGCGGAGGAGGAGGTATTTTTCGCTCACGTGGAGGAGACGGTTTTTTTCGCTCACGCGGAGGAGAGGATTTTTCGCTCACGTGGAGGAAAAGGTATTTCTCGCTCACACGGAGGAGGAAGTATTTTTCGCTCAGATGGAGGAGAAGGTATTTCTCGCTCACGTGGAGGAGAAGGTATTGTTCGCTCACGTGGAGGAGAAGGTATTTCTCGCAAACGCGGACGCGGTGGTATTTCTCACTCACGCGGAGGAAAGGAGAAGGTATTTCACGCTCACGCAGAGGAGAGGTATTTTTCGCTCACGTGAAGGAGAAGGTATTTCTCGCTCACGCGGAGGAGGAGGAATTTTTCGCTCTACGTGGAGGAGAATGTATTCCTCGCTCACTCGGAGGAGGTATTTTTCGCTCACGTGGAGGAGAAGGTATTTCTCGCTCACGCGGAGGAGGAGAGATTTTTCGCTCACGTGGAGGAGAAGGTATTTCTCGCTCACGCGGAGGAGGAGGATTTTTCGCTCACACGGAGGAGAAGGTAATTTTCGCAAACGCAGAGGCAGAGGTATTTCTCGCTCACGCGGAGGAGGAGGAAATTTTTGCTCACGCGGAGGAAAAGGTAACATTCGCCCACGCGGAGAAGGTATTTTTCGTTCACCACGAGGAGGAGGTATCTTCTCTCATGCAGAGGAGAATGTATTTCTCGCTCATGCAGAGGAGGAGATTTTTCGCTCACGCGGAGGAGAAGGTATTTCTCACAAACGCGGAGGCAGGCGGTACTTCTCGCTCACGCGGAGGAGGAGGTATGTTTTGCTCACGTGGAGGAGAAGGTATTTCTCACTCACACGAAGGTATTTTTCGCTCACGTGGAGGAGTAGGTATTTCTCGCTCAAGCGGAGGAGGAGTAATTTTCGCTCACGAGGAGGAGAAGATATTTCTCGCTCACGCGGAGGAGGAGGGATTTCTCGCTCACGTGGAGGAGAAAGTATTTTCGCTCACGCGGAGTAGGGGGATTTTTCGGTGACGTGGAGGAGAAGGTATTTTTCGCTCACAAGGAGGAGGAGGTATCTTTCGCTCACTTGGAGGAGAAGGTATTTCTCGCAAACGCGGAGGCGGAGGTATTTCTCGCTCACGTGGAGGAGAAGGTATTTTTCGCTCACGCGGAGGAGGGATTTTTCGGTCACGTGGAGGAGGAGGTATCTTTCGCTTACACGGAGGAGAAGGTATTTCTGGAAATCGCGGAGACAGAGGTATTTCTAGCTCACGCGGAGGAGGAGGTATTTTTCGCTCACAAGGAGGGGGAGGTATATTCGCTCGAGCGGAGGAGGAGGTATTTGTCGTAAACGCAGAGGCGGAGGTATTTCTCGCTGACAAGGAGGAGGAGGGATTTTTCGCTCACGTGGAGGAGGAGGAATTTTTCGCTCACCTGGAGAAGGTATTTTCCGCTCACAACGATAAGGAGGTATCTTTCGCTTACACGGAGGAGAATGTATTTCTCGCAAACGCGGAGACGGAGGGATTTCTCGTTCACGCGGAGGAGTAGGTATTTTTTGCTCACGTGGAGAAGGTATTTTTCGCTCACGCGGAGGAAAAGGGATTTCTCACTCACCTGGAGAAGAAAGTATTTTTCGCAAACGCGGAGGCGCAAGTATTTCTCGCTCACGCGGAGGAGGAGTAATTTCTCGCTCAAGTAGAAGAGAAGGTATTTTTCGCTCACAAGGAGGAGGAGGTATTTCTCGTAAACGCGGAGGCGGAGGTATTTCTCATAGACGCGGCGGAGGAGGGATTTTTCGCTCACTTGGAGGAGACGGTATGTTTCGCTCACAAGGAGGAGGAGGTATCTTTCGCTTACGCGGAGAAGGTATTTTTCGCAAACGCGGAGGCGGAGGTATTTCTCGCTCACGCGGAGGAGGATGGAGAAGGTATTTCACGCTCACGCGGAGGAGGTATTTTGCGCTTTCGTGAAGGAGAAAGTATTTCTCGCGCACACGGAGGATGTGGAATTTTTCGCTCAAGTGGAGGAGAAGGTATTTCTCGCTCACGCGGAGGAGGAATTTCTTGCTCACGTGGAGGAGAAGGTATTTCACACTCACGCGGAGAAGGAGGTATTTCTCGCTCACGCGGAGGAGGAGAAATTTTTCGCTCTCGTGGAGGAGAAGGTATTCCTCGTTCACACGGAGGAGGTGGGATTTCTCGCTCACGTGGAGGAGAAGGCATTTTCCGGTCACGCGGAGAAGGTATTTTTCGCTCACGCGGAGAAGGTAGTTCTCGGAAACGCGGAGGCGGAGGTATTTCTCGCTCAAGTGGAGGAGGAGGTATCTTTCGCTCACGCGGAGAAGGTATTTCGCGCGAACGCGGAGGCGGAGGTATTTGTCGCTCACGCGGAGGAGGAGGACTTTCTCGCCCACCTGGAGGAGAAGGTATTTTTCGAGCACAAGGAGGAGGTGGGATTTCTCGCTCACGTGGAGGAGAAAGTATTTTTCGATCACAAGGAGGAGGAGGTACCTTTCGCTCACGTGCAGGAGAAGGTATTTCTCGCTCACGCGGACGAGCAGGGATTTTTCGCTCACGTGGAGGAGAAGGCATTTCTAGCAAACGCGGTGGCGGAGGTAATTTTCACTCAAGTTGAGAAGGTATTTCTCGCTCACGCGGAAAAGGAGGTATTTTTCGCTCACAAGGAGGAGGAGTATCTGTCGCTCACGCACAGGAGAATGTACTTCTTGCTCACAAGGAGAAGGAGGGATTTTTCGCTCACTTGGAGGAGAAGGTATTTTTTTGCTCACGAGGAGGAGGAGAGATTTTTCGCTCACGTGGAGCTGAAAGTATTTTTTGCTCACGTGGAGGAGAAGGTATTTCTTGCTCAAGCGGATTAGGAGGTGTTTTTCGCTCACGTGGAGGAGAAGGTATTTCTCGCAAACGCGGGGGCGGCGGTATTTCTCGCTCACGCGGAGGAGGAGAGATTTTTCGCTTACGCGGAGAAGCTATTTTTCGCTCAGGTGGAGGAGAAGGTATTTTTCGCTCATGTGGAGGAGAAGGTATTTTTTGCTCACACGGAGGAGGAGAGATTTTTCGCTCACGTGGAGAAGAAGGTATTTTTCGCTCAGGTGGAGGAGAAGGTATTTTTCGCTCATGTGGAGGAGAAGGTATGTTTTGCTCACACGGAGGATCAGGGTATCTCTCGCTCACGCGGAGGCGGGATTTTTCGCTCACATGAAGGAGAAGGCATTTCTCGCCAAGCGGAGGCAGAGGTATTTCTCGCACACGCGGAGGAGGAGGAATTTTTTGCTCACGCGGAGGAGAAGGTGTATTTAGCTCACAAGGAGGAGGAGGTATCTTTCGCTCACGCGGAAAAGGTAGTCCTCACAAACGCGGAGACGGAGGTATTTGTTGCTCACGCGGAGGAGGAGGAATTTTTCGATCACGTGGAGGAGAAGGTATTTTTCGCTCACCAGGAGGAGGAGGTACCTTTCGCTCACGTGCAGGTGAAGGTATTTCTCGCTCACGCGGACAAGGAGGGATTTTTCGCTCACGTGGAGGAGAAGGCATTTCTAGCAAACGGGATGGCGGAGATATTCTTCGCTCACGTTGAGAAGGTATTTCTCGCTCACGAGGAGGAGGTATTTTTCGCTCACAAGGAGGAGGAGTATTTTTCACTCATGTGCAGGAGAAGGTATTTCTTGCTCACGAGGAGGAGGAGTGATTTTTCGCTCACGTGGAGGTGAAGGTATTTTTCGCTCACGTGGAGGAGAATGTATTTCTCGCAAACGCGGACGCGGCGGTATTTCTCGCTCACGCGGAGGAGGAAGGAGAAGGAATTTCACGCTCACGCAGAGGAGGTATTTTTCGCTCTCGTGAAGGAGAAGGTATTTCTCGCTCACCCGGAGGAGGAGGAATTTTTCACTCTCGTGGAGGAGAAGGTATTCCTCGCTCACACGAAGGAGGATGAATTTTTCGCTCACGTAAAAGAGAAGGTATTTCTCGCTCACGCGGAGGAGGAAGGAGAAGGTATTTCACGCTCACGCGGAATAGGAATTTCTTGCCCACGTGGAGGAGAAGGTATTTCACACTCAAGCGGAGAAGGAGGTATTTTTCGCTCGCGTGGAGGAGAAGGTATTTCTCGCTCACGCGGAGGAGGAGGAATTTTTTGCTCTCGTGGAGGAGACGGTATTCTGTTGCAGGTACGAATTGCGCACAAAAGTCACACACAGGCAAAAGCACGAGGGAGACTGAAAGAGCGCAAACTGTCAATTGGTGCTTATTAGATTCAGTGCCGCTTTTATAGGCAGTGTGCACACTTGCCTACGAAGAGGGGAAGGAGAGGAAAAGAAGGCAAATCAACCCTGCGCGACAATCCATCAAAACCGCTCCAAAAAATTCTTTTCCGCTTTGTACAATGAAAATGAGGTGTCACTCACACAGTTATCACCTCTTGCCTTAATGTGGTATGCCTCTAGAAGTTCACGGGAAGACTTTTTCATTACTCCTGCCCAGAATTCTGATATTATTTAGCAGCGGCTCACAACCCGTGCATGCAATGCTATGAGCAGGCAAATTTGCTCCTTCTCTATTCCTAATTGAACGCTGATGCTCCCTTGCGCGTTCATTTACGCAGCGTCCTGTCTGGCCCACATACACGCGACCACACTTGAGCGGGATGAGATACACAACGCCCGTGGCGCATTTTACAAGTTGTGCCGCATGCTTTATCACGCATGCTCTTTGTCGAGCGCCTTCCGCGCTGATCCTTGGGCACAACCCAGCTAGCTTGCGTGGCGCCGAAAACACCACAGGGACGCATCGGTATTCCTCACCACAGGTATTCCTCGTTCACGCGGAAGAGGAGGGATTTTTCGCTCACGTGGAGGAGAAGGCATTTTCCGCTCACGCGGAGGAGGTATTTTTCGCTCACCCGGAGAAGGTACATCAGCAAACGCGAAGGAGGAGGTATTTGTCGCTCACGCGGAGGAGGAGGAATATTTCGCTCACGTGGAGGAGTAGGTATTTCTCGCTCAAGCGGAGGAGGAGGTATTTTCGCTCACGAGGAGGAGAAGATATTTCTCGCTCACGCGGAGGAGGAGGGATTTCTCGCTCACGTGGAGGAGAAAGTATTTTTCGCTCACGCGGAGTAGGGGGATTTTTCGGTGACGTGGAGGAGAAGGTATTTTTCGCTCACAAGGAGGAGGAGGTATCTTTCGCTCACTTGGAGGAGAAGGTATTTCTCGCAAACGCGGAGGCGGAGGTATTTCTCGCTCACGTGGAGGAGAAGGTATTTTTCGCTCACGCGGAGGAGGGATTTTTCGGTCACGTGGAGGAGGAGGTATCTTTCGCTACACGGAGGAGAAGGTATTTCTCGCAAACGCGGAGACAGAGGTATTTCTAGCTCACGCGGAGGAGGAGGTATTTTTCGCTCACAAGGAGGAGGAGGTATATTCGCTCAAGCGGAGGAGAAGGTATTTCTCGTACGCGGAGGCGGAGGATTTTCGCTGACGAGGAGGAGGTATTTTCGCTCACGCGGAGGAGAAGGTATTTTTCGCTCAACGTGGAGGAGAGGTATCTTTCGCTTACACGGAGGAGAATGTATTTCTCGCAAACGCGGACGGAGGTATTTCTCGCTCACGCGGAGGAGGAGGTATTTTTTGCTCACGTAGGAGAAGGTATTTTTCGCTCACGCGGAGGAAAAGGGATTTTTCGCTCACCTGGAGGAAGATAGGTATTTCTCGCTCACACGGAGGAGGAGTAATTTCTCGCTCAAGTAGAAGAGAAGGTATTTTCGCTCACAAGGAGGAGAAGGTATATTCGCTCAAGCGGAGGAGGAGGTATTTCTCGCTAAACGCGGAGGCGGAGGTATTTTCGCTCACGCGGAGGAGGGATTTTTCCCTCACGAGGAGAGGTATTTTTCGCTTACGCGGAGTAGGAGGTATTTCTCGCTCACGCGGAGGAGAAGGCATTTCTCGCAAACACGGAGGCGGAGGTATTTCTCGCTCACGCGGAGGAGGAGGTATTTGTCGCTCACGTGGAGGAGAAGGTATTTCTCGCTCACGCGGAGGAGGATTTTTCGCTCACGTGGAGGAGAAGGCATTTTTCGATCACGCGGAGGAGGAGAGATTTTTCGCTCACGTGGAGGAGAAGGTATTTTTCGCTCACAAGGAGAAGGAGGTATATTCGCTCACGCGGAGAAGGTATTTCTCGCAAACGCGGAGGCGGAGGTATTTCACGCTTACGCTGAGGAGCAGGGATTTTTCGCTCACGTGGAGGGGACGGTATTTTTCGCTCATAAGGAGGAGGAGGTATCTTTCGCTTAAGCGGAGGCGGTATTTCTCGCAAACGCGGAGGCGGAGGTATTTCTCGCTCACGTGGAGGAGGGATTTTTCGCTCACGTGGAGGAGAAGGTATTTCTCGCAAACGTGGAGGCGGAGGTATTTCTGAACCACGCGGAGGAGGGATTTTTCGCAAACGCGGAGGCGGAGGTATTTCTCGCTCACGCGGAGGAGGAGGTATTTTTCGCTCACTGGAGGAGAAGGTATTTTTCGCTCACCTGGAGGAGAAGGTATTTGTCGCTCAAGCGGAGAAGGCGGCGTTTTTCGCTCACAAGGAGGAGGAGGTATCTTTCGCTCACGTGGAGGAGAAGGTATTTCTCGCAAACACGGAGGCGGAGGTATTTCTCGCTAACGCGGAGGAGGAGGTAATTTGCGCTCACGTGAAGGAGAAGGTGGTTTTCGCTCATGCGGAGGAGGAGGTATTTTTCGCTCACGTGAAGGAGGAGGGATTGTTCGCTCACGTGGAGGGGTCGGTATTTTTCGCTCACAAGGAGGAGGAGGTATCTTTCGCTCACGCGGAGAAGGTATTTCTCGCAAACGCGGAGGCGGCGGTATTTCTCGCTCACGCGGAGGAAGAGAGATTTTTCGCTCACGTGGAGAAGAAGCTATTTTTCGCTCAGGTGGAGAAGGTATTTTTCGCTCATGTGGAGGAGAAGGTATTTTTTGCTCACACGGAAGAGGAGAGATTTTGCGCTCACGTGGAGAAAAAGGTATTTTTCGCTCAGGTGGAGGAGAAGGTATTTTTCGCTCATGTGGAGGAGAAGGTATGTTTTGCTCACACGGAGGAGGAGGGATTGTTCGCTCACGAGGAGGAGGTATTTTTCACTCACGCGGAGGAGAAATTTTTCGCTCACGTGGAGGGGAAGATATTTTTCGCTCACGAAGAGAAGGAATTTTTCGCTCACAGGGGGAGAAGGTATTTTTCGCTCACAAGGAGGATCAGGGTATCTTTCGCTCACGCGGAGGCGGGACTTTTCACTCACATGGAGGAGAAGGTATTTTTCGCAAACGCGGAGGAGGAGGTATTTATCGCTCACGCTGAGAGGAGGTATTTTCGCTCACGCAGAAGAGGATTTTTCGCTCACGTGGAGGAGAAGGTATTTCTCGCTCACGCGGAGGAGGAGGGATTTTTCGCTCACGTGGAGGAGAAGGTATTTTTCGCTCACAAGGAGAAGGATGTATCTCGCTCACGCGGAGAAGGTATTTCTCGCAAACGCGGAGGCGGAGGTATTTCACGCTCACGCGGAGGAGCAGGGATTTTTCGCTCACGTGGAGGGGACGGTATTTTTCACTCATAAGGAGGAGGAGGTATCTTTCGCTTACGCGGAGAAGGTATTTCTCGGAAACGCGGAGGCGGAGGTATTTCTCGCTCACGTGGAGGAGGGATTTTTCGCTCACGGGGAGGAGAAGGTATTTCTCGCAAACGTGGAGGCGGAGGTATTTCTGAATCACGCGGAGGAGGGATTTTTCGCAAACGCGGAGGCGGAGGTATTTCTGGCTCACGCGTTGGAGGAGGTATTTTTCGCTCAACTGGAGGAGAAGGTGTATTTTTCGGCTCACGAGGAGGAGAGATTTTTCGCTCACGTGGAGGAGAAGGTATTTTTCGCAAACGCGGAGGCGGAGATATTTCTCGCACACTCGGAGGCGGAGGTATATTTCGCTCACGGGGAGGAGGAGGTATTTTTCGCTCACCTGGAGGAGAAGGTATTTATCGCTCAAGCGGAGAAGGCGGCGTTTTTCGCTCACGTGTAGAAGGTACTTTCGCTCACAAGGAGGAGGAGGTATCTTTCGCTCACGTGGAGGAGAAGGTATTTCTCGCAAACGCGGAGGCGGAGGTATTTCTCGCTCACGCGGAGGAGGAGGTAATTTGTCGCTCACGTGAAGGAGAAGGTATTTTTCGCTCAGCGGAGGAGGAGGGATTTTTCGCTCACGCTGGAGAAGGTATATTCTCGCTCACGCGGAGGAGGAGGGATTTTTCGCTCACGTGGAGGAGAAGGTATTTTTCGCACACAAGGAGGAGGAGGTATCTTTCGCTCACGCAGAGAAGGTATTTCTCGCAAACGCGGAGGCGGAGGTATTTCTCGCTCACGCGGAGGAGGAGTATTTTTCGCTCACGTGGAGGAGAAGCTATTTTTCGCTCACGTGGAGGAGGAGGTATTTTTCGCTCACTGTGGAGGAGAAGGTATTTTTTGCTCACACGGAAGAGGAGAGATTTTTCGCTCACGTGGAGAAGAAGGTATTTTTCGCTCACGTGGAGGAGAAGGTATTTTTCGCTCAAGCGGAGGAGAAGGTATGTTTTGCTCACGCGGAGGAGGAGGGATTTTCGCTCACGTGGAGGAGGTATTTTTCGCTCACGCAGAGGAGGAGGATTTTTCGCTCACTGGGGAGAAGCTATTTTTCGCTCAGGTGGAGGAGAAGGTATTTTTCGCTCATGTGGAGGAGAAGGTATTTTTGCTCACACGGAGGAGGAGAGATTTTTCGCTCACGTGGAGAAGAAGGTATTTTTCGCTCAGGTGGAGGAGAAGGTATTTTTCGCTCATGTGGAGGAGAAGGTATGTTTTGCTCACACGGAGGATCAGGGTATCTCTCGCTCACGCGGAGGCGGGATTTTTCGCTCACATGAAGGAGAAGGCATTTCTCGCCAAGCGGAGGCAGAGGTATTTCTCGCACACGCGGAGGAGGAGGAATTTTTTGCTCACGCGGAGTAGAAGGTGTATTTAGCTCACAAGGAGGAGGAGGTATCTTTCGCTCACGCGGAAAAGGTAGTCCTCACAAACGCGGAGACGGAGGTATTTGTTGCTCACGCGGAGGAGGAGGAATTTTTCGATCACGTGGAGGAGAAGGTATTTTTCGCTCACCAGGAGGAGGAGGTACCTTTCGCTCACGTGCAGGTGAAGGTATTTCTCGCTCACGCGGACAAGGAGGGATTTTTCGCTCACGTGGAGGAGAAGGCATTTCTAGCAAACGGGATGGCGGAGATATTCTTCGCTCACGTTGAGAAGGTATTTCTTCGCTCACGAGGAGGAGGAGTGATTTTTCGCTCACGTGGAGGTGAAGGTATTTTTCGCTCACGTGGAGGAGAATGTATTTCTCGCAAACGCGGACGCGGCGGTATTTCTCGCTCACGCGGAGGAGGAGGAGAAGGAATTTCACGCTCACGCAGAGGAGGTATTTTTCGCTCTCGTGAAGGAGAAGGTATTTCTCGCTCACCCGGAGGAGGAGGAATTTTTCACTCTCGTGGAGGAGAAGGTATTCCTCGCTCACACGAAGGAGGATGAATTTTTCGCTCACGTAAAAGAGAAGGTATTTCTCGCTCACGCGGAGGAGGAAGGAGAAGGTATTTCACGCTCACGCGGAATAGGAATTTCTTGCCCACGTGGAGGAGAAGGTATTTCACACTCAAGCGGAGAAGGAGGTATATTTCGCTCGCGTGGAGGAGAAGGTATTTCTCGCTCACGCGGAGGAGGAGGAATTTTTTGCTCTCGTGGAGGAGACGGTATTCTGTTGCAGGTACGAATTGCGCACAAAAGTCACACACAGGCAAAAGCACGAGGGAGACTGAAAGAGCGCAAACTGTCAATTGGTGCTTATTAGATTCAGTGCCGCTTTTATAGGCAGTGTGCACACTTGCCTACGAAGAGGGGAAGGAGAGGAAAAGAAGGCAAATCAACCCTGCGCGACAATCCATCAAAACCGCTCCAAAAAATTCTTTTCCGCTTTGTACAATGAAAATGAGGTGTCACTCACACAGTTATCACCTCTTGCCTTAATGTGGTATGCCTCTAGAAGTTCACGGGAAGCTTTTTCATTACTCCTGCCCAGAATTCTGATATTATTTAGCAGCGGCTCACAACCCGTGCATGCAATGCTATGAGCAGGCAAATTTGCTCCTTCTCTATTCCTAATTGAACGCTGATGCTCCCTTGCGCGTTCATTTACGCAGCGTCCTGTCTGGCCCACATACACGCGACCACACTTGAGCGGGATGAGATACACAACGCCCGTGGCGCATTTTACAAGTTGTGCCGCATGCTTTATCACGCATGGTCTTTGTCGAGCGCCTTCCGCGCTGATCCTTGGGCACAACCCAGCTAGCTTGCGTGGCGCCGAAAACACCACAGCGACGCATCGGTATTCCTCACCACAGGTATTCCTCGTTCACGCGGAAGAGGAGGGATTTTTCGCTCACGTGGAGGAGAAGGCATTTTCCGCTCACGCGGAGGAGGTATTTTTCGCTCACCCGGAGAAGGTACATCAGCAAACGCGAAGGAGGAGGTATTTGTCGCTCACGCGGAGGAGGAGGAATATTTCGCTCACGTGGAGGAGTAGGTATTTCTCGCTCAAGCGGAGGAGGAGGTATTTTCGCTCACGAGGAGGAGAAGATATTTCTCGCTCACGCGGAGGAGGAGGGATTTCTCGCTTACGTGGAGGAGAAAGTATTTTTCGCTCACGCGGATTAGGGGGATTTTTCGGTGACGTGGAGGAGAAGGTATTTTTCGCTCACAAAGAGGAGGAGGTATCTTTCGCTCACTTGGAGGAGAAGGTATTTCTCGCAAACGCGGAGGCGGAGGTATTTCTCGCTCACGTGGAGGAGAAGGTATTTTTCGCTCACGCGGAGGAGGGATTTTTCGGTCACGTGGAGGAGGAGGTATCTTTCGCTTACACGGAGGAGAAGGTATTTCTGGAAATCGCGGAGACAGAGGTATTTCTATCTCACGCGGAGGAGGAGGTATTTTTCGCTCACAAGGAGGAGGAGGTATATTCGCTCAAGCGGAGGAGCAGGTATTTCTCGTAAACGCGGAGGCGGAGGTATTTCTCGCTGACGCGAAGACGGAGGGATTTCTCGCTCACGCGGAGGAGTAGATATTTTTTGCTCACGTGGAGAAGGTATTTTTCGCTCACGCGGAGGAAAAGGGATTTTTCACTCACCTGGAGAAGAAAGTATTTTTCGCAAACGCGGAGGCGCAAGTATTTCTCGCTCACACGGAGGAGGAGTAATTTCTCCCTCAAGTAGAAGAGAAGGTATTCTTCGCTCACAAGGAGGAGAAGGTATATTCGCTCAATCGGAGGAGGAGGTATTTCTCGTAAACGAGGAGGCGGAGGTATTTATCGCTCACGCGGAGGAGGGATTTTTCCCTCACGAGGAGAAGTTATTTTTCGCTTACGCGGAGTAGGAGGTATCTCGCTCACGCGGAGGAGAAGGCATTTCTCGCAAACACGGAGGCGGGGGCATTTCTCGTTCACGCTGAGTAGGAGGTATTTGTCGCTCACGTGGAGGAGAAGGTATTTCTCGCTCACGCAAACGACGGATTTTTCGCTCACGTGGAGGAGAATGCATTTTTCGATCACGCGGAGGAGGAGAGATTTTTCGCTCACGTGGAGGAGAAGGTATTTTTCGCTCACAAGGTAAAGGATGTATATTCGCTCACGCGGAGAAGGTATTTCTCGCAAACGCGGAGGCGGAGGTATTTCACGCTTACGCTGAGGAGCAGGGATTTTTCGCTCACGTGGAGGGGACGGTATTTTTCGCTCATAAGGAGGAGGAGGTATCTTTCGCTTAAGCGGAGGCGGTATTTCTCGCAAACGCGGAGGCGGAGGTATTTCTCGCTCACGTGGAGGAGGGATTTTTCGCTCAGATGGAGGAGAAGGTATTTCTCGCAAACGTGGAGGCGGAGGTATTTCTGAACCACGCGGAGGAGGGATTTTTCGCAAACGCGGAGGCGGAGGTATTTCTCGCTCACGCGGAGGAGGAGTTATTTTTCGCTCATCTGGAGGAGAAGGTATTTTTCGCTCACCTGGAGGAGAAGGTATTTGTCGCTCAAGCGGAGAAGGCGGCGTTTTTCGCTCACGTGTAGAAGGTACTTTTCGCTCACAAGGAGGAGGAGGTATCTTTCGCTCACGTGGAGGAGAAGGTATTTCTCGCAAACACGGAGGCGGAGGTATTTCTCGCTAACGCGGAGGAGGAGGTAATTTGCGCTCACGTGAAGGAGAAGGTGGTTTTCGCTCATGCGGAGGAGGAGGTATTTTTCGCTCACGTGAAGGAGGAGGGATTGTTCGCTCACGTGGAGGGGTCGGTATTTTTCGCTCACAAGGAGGAGGAGGTATCTTTCGCTCACGCGGAGAAGGTATTTCTCGCAAACGCGGAGGCGGCGGTATTTCTCGCTCACGCGGAGGAAGAGAGATTTTTCGCTCACGTGGAGAAGAAGCTATTTTTCGCTCAGGTGGAGAAGGTATTTTTCGCTCATGTGGAGGAGAAGGTATTTTTTGCTCACACGGAAGAGGAGAGATTTTGCGCTCACGAGGAGAAAAAGGTATTTTTCGCTCAGGTGGAGGAGAAGGTATTTTTCGCTCATGTGGAGGAGAAGGTATGTTTTGCTCACACGGAGGAGGAGGGATTGTTCGCTCACGAGGAGGAGGTATTTTTCACTCACGCGGAGGAGAAATTTTTCGCTCACGTGGAGGGGAAGATATTTTTCGCTCACGAAGAGAAGGAATTTTTCGCTCACATGGGGGAGAAGGTATTTTTCGCTCACAAGGAGGATCAGGGTATCTTTCGCTCACGCGGAGGCGGGACTTTTCACTCACATGGAGGAGAAGGTATTTTTCGCAAACGCGGAGGCGGAGGTATTTATCGCTCACGCTGAGTAGGAGGTATTTGTCGCTCACGCAAAAGACGGATTTTTCGCTCACGTGGAGGAGAATGCATTTTTCGATCACGCGGAGGAGGAGGGATTTTTCGCTCACGTGGAGGAGAAGGTATTTTTCGATCACAAGGTAAAGGATGTATACTCGCTCACGCGGAGAAGGTATTTCTCGCAAACGCGGAGGCGGAGGTATTTCACGCTTACGCTGAGGAGCAGGGATTTTTCGCTCACTTGGAGGGGACGGTATTTTTCACACATAAGGAGGAGGAGGTATCTTTCGCTTAAGCGGAGACGGTATTTCTCGGAAACGCGGAGGCGGAGGTATTTCTCGCTCACGTGGAGGAGGGATTTTTCGCTCAGGGGGAGGAGAAGGTATTTCTCGCAAACGTGGAGGCGGAGGTATTTCTGAATCACGCGGAGGAGGGATTTTTCGCAAACGCGGAGGCGGAGGTATTTCTGGCTCACGCGTTGGAGGAGGTATTTTTCGCTCAACTGGAGGAGAAGGTGTTTTTTTTGGCTCACGAGGAGGAGAAATTTTTCGCTCACGTGGAGGAGAAGGTATTTTTCGCAAACGCGGAGGCGGAGATATTTCTCGCACACTCGGAGGCGGAGGTATATTTCGCTCACGGGGAGGAGGAGGTATTTTTCGCTCACCTGGAGGAGAAGGTATTTATCGCTCAAGCGGAGAAGGCGGCGTTTTTCGCTCACGTGTAGAAGGTACTTTCGCTCACAAGGAGGAGGAGGTATCTTTCGCTCACGTGGAGGAGAAGGTATTTCTCGCAAACACGGAGGAGGAGGTATTTCTCGCTCACGCCGAGGAGGAGGTAATTTGCGCTCACGTGAAGGAGAAGGTGTTTTTCGCTCATGCGGAGGAGGAGGGATTTTTCGCTCACCTGGAGAAGGTATATTTCGCTCACGTGAAGGAGGAGGGATTTTTTGCTCACGTGGAGGAGAAGGTATTTTTCGTACACAAGGAGGAGGAGGTATCTTTCGCTCACGCGGAGGAGAAGGTATTTCTCGCAAACGCGGAGGCGGATGTATTTCTCGCTGACGCGGAGGAGGAGGGATTATTCGCTCACGTGGATGGGTCGGTATTTTTCGCTCACAAGGAGGAGGAGGTATCTTTCGCTCACGCAGAGAAGGTATTTCTCGCAAACGCGGAGGCGGCGGTATTTCTCGCTCACGCGGAGGAGAGATTTTTCGCTCACGTGGAGAAGAAGCTATTTTTCGCTCAGGTGGAGGAGAAGGTATTTTTCGCTCATGTGGAGGAGAAGGTATTTTTTGCTCACACGGAAGAGGAGAGATTTTGCGCTCACGTGGAGAAGAAGGTATTTTTCGCTCAGGTGGAGGAGAAGGTATTTTTCGCTCAAGTGGAGGAGAAGGTATGTTTTGCTCACACGGAGGAGGAGGGATTGTTCGCTCACGTGGAGGAGGTATTTTTCGCTCACGAAGAGAAGGAATTTTTCGCTCACATGGGGGAGAAGGTATTTTTCGCTCACAAGGAGGATCAGGGTATCTTTCGCTCACGCGGAGGCGGGATTTTTCGCTCACATGGAGGAGAAGTTATTTCTCGCCAAGCGGAGGCAGAGGTATTTGTCGCTCACGCGCAGGAGGAGGAATTTTTCGATCACTTGGAGGAGAAGATATTTTTCGCTCACCAGGAGGAGGAGGTACCTTTCGCTCAGGTGCAGGTGAAGGTGTTTCTCGCTCACGCGGACCAGGAGGGATTTTCGCTCACGTGGAGGAGAAGGCATTTCTAGCAAACGGGGTGGCGGAGGTATTTCTGAATCACGCGGAGGAGGGATTTTTCGCAAACGCGGAGGCGGAGGTATTTCTCGCTCACGCGGAGCAGGAGGTATTTTTCGCTCAACTGGGGGAGAAGGTGTTTTTGGCTCACGCGGAGGAGAAATTTTTCGCTCACGTGGAGGAGAAGGTATTTTTCGCAAACGCGGAGGCGGAGATATTTCTCGCACACTCGGAGGCGGAGGTATTTTTCGCTCACGGGGAGGAGGAGGTATTTTTCGCTCACCTGGAGGAGAAGGTATTTATCGCTCAAGCGGAGAAGGCGGCGTTTTTCGCTCACGTGTAGAAGGTACTTTTCGCTCACAAGGAGGAGGAGGTATCTTTCGCTCACGTGGAGGAGAAGATATTTCTCGCAAACACGGAGGTGGAGGTATTTCTCGATCACGCGGAGGAGGAGGAATTTTTCGATCACGTGGAGGAGAAGGTATTTTTCGCTCACCAGGAGGAGGAGGTACCTTTCGCTCACGTGCAGGTGAAGGTATTTCTCGCTCTATCGGACCAGGAGGGATTTTTCGATCACGTGGAGGAGAAGGCATTTCTAGCAAACGGGGTGCCGGAGGTATTCTTCGCTCACGTTGAGAAGGTATTTCTCGCTCACGCGGAGGAGCGTATTTTTCGCTCACAAGGAGGAGGAGTATTTTTCACTCATGTACAGGAGAAGGTATTTCTCGCTCACGAGGAGGAGGAAGGATTTTTCGCTCACGTGGAGCTGAAGGTATTTTTCGCTCACATGGAGGAGAATGTATTTCTCGCAAACGCGGACGCGGCGGTATTTCTCGCTCACGCAGAGGAGGAAGGAGAAGGAATTTCACGCTCACGCAGAGGAGGTATTTTTCGTTCACGTAAAGGAAAAGGTATTTCTCGCTCACGCGGAGGAGGAAGGAGAAGGTATTTCACGCTCACGCGGAATAGGAATTTCTTGCCCACGTGGAGGAGAAGGTATTTCACACTCAAGCGGAGAAGGAGGTATATTTCGCTCGCGTTGAGGAGAAGGTATTTCTCGCTCACGCGGAGGAGGAGGTATTTTTCGCTCTCGTGGAGGAGAAGGTATTCTGTTGTAGGTACGAATTGCGCACAAAAGACACACACAGGAAAAAGCACGAGGGAGACTGAAAGAGCGCAAAGTATCAACTGGTGTTTATTAGATTCAGTGCCGCTTTTATAGGCAGTGTGCACACGTGCCTACGAAGAGAGGAAGGAGAGGAAAAGAAGGCTAATCAACCCTGCGCGACAATCCATTAAAACCGCTCCAAAAAATTCTTTTCCGCTTTGTACAATGAAAAGGAGGTGTCACACAGTTATCACCTCTTGCCTTGATGTGGTATGCCTCTAGAAGTTCACGGGAAACTTTTTCATTACTCCTGCCCAGAATTTTGATATTATTTAGCAGCGGCTCACAACCCGTGCATGCAATGCAATGAGCAGGCAAATTTGCTCCTTCTCTATTCCTAATTGAACGCTGATGCTCCCTTGCGCGTTCATTTACGCAGCGTCCTGTCTGGCCCACATACACGCGACCACACTTGAGCGGGATGAGATACACAACGCCCGTGGCGCATTTTACAAATTGTGCTGCATGCTTTATCACGCATGTTCTTTGTCGACCGCCTTCCGCGCTGATCCTTGGGCACAACCCAGCTAGCTTGCGTGGCGCCGAAAACACCACAGGGAGGCCTCGGTATTCGTCACCACAGGTATTCCTCGTTCACGCGGAAGAGGAGGGATTTTTCGCTCACGTGGAGGAGAAGGTATTTTCCGCTCACCAGGAGGAGGAGGTACCTTTCGCTCACGTGCAGGAGAAGGTATTTCTCGCTCACGCAGAGGAGGAGAGATTTTTCGCTCACGTGGAGGAGAAGGCATTTCTAGCAAACGCGGTGGCGGAGGTATTTCTCGCTGAAGTTGAGAAGGTATTTCTCGCTCACGAGGAGGAGGAGGGATTTTTCGCTCACGTGGAGGAAAAGGTATTTTCGCTCACAAGGAGGAGAAGGTATTTCTCGCTCAAGCGGAGGAGGAGGTGTTTTTAGCTCACGTGGAGAAGGTATTTCACGCAAACGCGGAAGCGGAGGTATTTCTCAATCACGCGGAGGAGGGATCTTTCGCAAACGCAGAGGCGGAGGTATTTCTCGCTAATGCGGACGAGGAGAGATTTTTCGCTCACGTGGAGAAGGTATTTTTCGCTCACAAGGAGAAGTATCTTTCGCTCACGCGGAGGAGAAGGTATTTCTTGCTACACGAGGAGAGAGGTATTTCTCGCTCACGCGGAGGAGGAGGTATTTTTCGCTCACGTGGAGGAGACGATTTTTTCGCTCACGCGGAGGAGGAGGTATTTTTCGCTCACGTCGAGGAGAAGGTATTTCTCGCTCACACGGAGGAGGAGTATTTTTCGCTCACATAGAGGAGAAGGTATTTCTCGCTCACGTGGAGAAAGGTATTGTTCGCTCACGTGGAGGAGAAGGTATTTCTCGCATACGTGGAGGCGGAGGTATTTCTCGCTCACGCGGAGGATAAAGGAGAAGGTATTTCACGCTCACGCGGAGGAGGAGGTATTTTTCGCTCACGTGGAGAGGAGGTATTTTCTCGCTCACGCGGAGGAGGAGGAATTTTTCGCTCACGTGGAGGAGAAGGTACTTTTCTCTCACAAGGAGGATCAGGGTATCTTTCGCTCACGCGGAGCAGAGGATTTTTCGCTCACACGGAGGAGAAGGTATTTTCCGCTCACGCGGAGGAGAGATTTTTCGCTCACACGGAGGAGAAGGTATTTTCTCGCTCACCAGGAGGAGGAGGTATCTTTCGCTCACGTGCAGGAGAAGGTATTTCTCGCTCACGGAGACGAGGAGAGATTTTTCGCTCACGTGGAGGAGAAGGCATTTCTAGCAAACGCGGAGGCGGAGGTATTTCTCGCTGAAGTGAGAAGGTATTTCTCGCTCACGAGGAGGAGGAGGGATTTTTCGCTCACGTGGAGGAGAAGGTATTTTCGCTCACAAGGAGGAGAAGGTATTTCTCGCTCAAGCGGAGGAGGAGGTATTTTTAGCTCACGTGGAGAAGGTATTTCACGAAAACGCGGAAGCGGAGGTATTTCTCGCTCACGCGGAGGAGGGATTTTCGCAAACGCGGAGGCGGAGGTATTTCTCGCTCACGCGGACGAGGAGGGATTTTTCGCTCACGTGGAGAAGGTATTTTTCGCTCACAAGGAGGAAGGTATCTTTCGCTCACGCGGAGGAGAAAGTATTTCTTGCTCACGAGGAGAGAGGTATTTCTCGCTCACGTGGAGGAGGAGGTATTTTTCGCTCACGTGGAGGAGACGGTATTTTTCGCTCACGCGGAGGAGGAGGGATTTTTCGCTCACGTGGAGGAGAAGGTATTTCTCGCTCACACGGAGGAGGAGGTATTTTTCGCTCACATGGAGGAGGAGGTATTTCTCGCTCACGTGGAGGAAGGTATTGTTCGCTCACGTGGAGGAGAAGGTATTTCTCGCATACGCGGACGCGGTGGTATTTCTCGCTCACGCGGAGGATAAAGGAGAAGGTATTTCACGCTCACGCAGGGGAGGAGGTATTTTTCGCTCACGTGAAGAGAAGGTATTTTCTCGCTCACGCGGAGGAGGAGGAATTTTTCGCTCACGTGGAGAAGAAGGTATTTTCTCTCACAAGGAGGATCAGGGTATTTTCGCTCACGCGGAGGAGAGGATTTTTCGCTCACACGGAGGAGAAGGTATTTTCGCTCACGCGGAGGAGAGGATTTTTCGCTCACACGGAGGAGAAGGTATTTCTCGCAAACGCAGAGGCAGGAGGTATTTCTCGCTCACGCGGAGGAGGAGGAATTTTTCGCTCACGCAGAGGAGAAGGTATTTTCGCCCACGCGGAGAAAGTATTTTTCGCTCACCAGGAGGAGGAGGTATCTTTCGCTCACGCGAGAGAAGGTATTTCTCGCTCACGCGGACGAGGAGAGATTTTTCGCTCACGTGGAGGAGAAGGCATTTCTCGCAAACGCGGAGGCGGAGGTATTTTTCTCTCATGTTGATGAGAAGGTATTTCTCGCTCACGCGGAGGAGGAGGTATTTTTCGCTCACGTGGAGGAAGGTATTTCTCGCTCACGACGGAGGAGGTATTTTTCGCTAACGTGGAGAAGGTATTTCTCGCAAACGCGGAGGAGGAGGATTTTCGCTCACGTGGAGGAGAAGGTATTTTTCGCTCACAGCGGAGGAGGAGGTATTTTCGCTCACGAGGAGAACATATTTCTCGCTCACGCTGAGGAGGAGGATTTTTCGCTCACGTGGAGGAGAAGGTATTTCTCGCAAAAGCGGAGGCGGTGGTGTATCTCGCTCACGAAGAGAAGGAATTTTTCGCTCACATGGGGGAGAAGGTATTTTTCGCTCACAAGGAGGACAGGGTATCTTTCGCTCACGTGGAGGCGGGATTTTTCGCTCACGTGGAGGAGAAGGTATTTCTCGCAAACGCGGAGGCAGAGGTATTTCTCGCTCACGCGGAGGAGGAGGAATTTTTCGCTCACGTGGAGGAGAAGGTATTTTTCGCTCACAAGGAGGAGGAGGTATCTTTCGCTCACGTGGAGGAGAAGGTATTTCTCGCTCACGCGGAGAGGAGGGATTTTTCGCTCACGTGGAGGAGAAGGTATTTCTCGCAAACGGGGGAGGAGGTATTTTCGCTCACGTGGAGAAGGTATTTTTCGCTCACGCGGAGGAAAAGGGATTTTCGCTCACCTGGAGAAGAAAGTATTTTTCGCAAACGCGGAGGCGCAAGTATTTTTCGCAAACGCGGAGGCGCAAGTATTTCTCGCTCACGCGGAGGAGGAGTAATTTCTCGCTCAAGTAGAAGAGAAGGTATTTTTCGCTCACACGGAGGAGGAGGTATTTCTCGTAAACGCGGAGGCGGAGGTATTTCTCGCTGACGCGGAGGAGGAGGGATTTTTCGCTCACTTGGAGGAGACGGTATGTTTCGCTCACAAGGAGGAGGAGGTATCTTTCGCTTACGCGGAGAAGGTATTTTTCGCAAACGCGGAGGCGGAGGTATTTCTCGCTCACGCGGTAGAGGAGGAATTTTTCGCTCACGTGGAGGAGAAGGTATTTCTCGCTCACAAGGATGATCAGGGTATCTTTCGCTTACTCGGAGAAGGTATTTCTCGCAAACGCGGAGGCGGAGGTATTTCTCGCTCACGCGGAGGAGAGGATTTTCGCAAACTGGAGGCGGAGGTATTTCTCGCTCACGCGGAGGAGAGGTATTTGTCGCTCACGTGCAGGAGAAGGTATTTCTCGCTCACGCGAAGAGGAGGATTTTTCGCTCACGTGGAGGAGAAGGTATTTTTCGCTCACAAGGAGGAGGAGGTATTTTCGCTCACGCGGAGGAGAAGGTATTTCTCGCAAACGCGGAGGCGGAGGTATTTCACGCTCACGCTGAGGAGCAGGGATTTTTCGCTCACGTGGAGGGGACGGTATTTTTCGCTCATAAGGAGGAGGAGGTATCTTTCGCTCACGCGGAGAAGGTATTTCTCGCAAACGCGGAGGCGGAGGTATTTCTCGCTCACGCGGAGGAGGAGGTATTTTTCGCTCAACTGGAGGAGAGGTTTTTGGCTCACGCGGAGGAGAAATTTTTCGCTCACGTGGAGGAGAAGGTATTTTTCGCAAACGCGGAGGCGGAGGTATTTCTCGCTCACGCGGAGGCGGAGGTATTTTTCGCTCACGGGGAGGAGGAGGTATTTTTCGCTCACCTGGAGGAGAAGGTATTTATCGCTCATGCGGAGAAGGCGGCGTTTTTCGCTCACGTGTAGAAGGTACTATTCGCTCACAAGGAGGAGGAGGTATCTTTCGCTCACGCGGAGGAGAAGGTATTTCTCGCAAACACGGAGGCGGAGGTATTTCTCGCTCACGCGGAGGAGGAGGTATTTTCGCTCACGTGAAGGAGAAGGTATTTTTCGCTCACGCGGAGGAGGAGGGATTTTTCGCTCACGTGGAGAAGGTATTTTCGCTCACGGAGGAGGAGTATTTTCGCTCACGGAGGAGAAGGTATTTTTCGCTCACAAGGAGGAGGAGGTATTTTCGCTCACGCGGAGGAGAAGGTATTTCTCGCAAACGCGGAGGCAGAGGATTTCTCGCTCACGGGAGGGGAGGTATTTCTCGCTCACGCGGAGGAGGAGGGATTTTTCGCTCACGTGGAGGAGAAGGTATTTTTCGCTCACAAGGAGGAGGAGGTATCTTTCGCTTCACGCGGAGAAGGTATTTCTCGCAAACGCGGAGGCGGAGGTATTTCTCGCTCACGCGAGAGGAGGGATTTTTCGCTCACGTGGAGGAGAAGGTATTTTTCGCTCACGCAGGAGGAGGGATTTTTCGCTCACGTGGAGGAGAAGGTATTTCTCGCAAACGCGGAGGCGGAGGTATTTCTCGCTCACGCGGAGGAGGAGGATTTTCGCTCACGTGAGAGAAGGTATTTTTCGCTCACGGGAGGAGGAGGTATTTTCGCTCACGTGGAGGAGAAGGTATTTTTCGCTCACGCGGAGGAGGAGGGATTTTTCGCTCACGTGGAGGAGAAGGTATTTCTCGCTGACGTGGAGAAGGGATTTCTCGCTCACGCGGAGGAGAAGGTATTTTTCGCTCACGCGGAGGAGAAGATATTTCTCGCTCACGCGGAGGAGGAAGGATTTTTCGCTCACGTAGAAGAGAAGGTATTTTTCGCTCACAAGGAGGAGGAGGTATCTTTCTCTCACGCGGAGGAGAATGTATTTCTCGCTCATGCAGAGGAGGAGAGATTTTTCGCTCACGCGGAGGAGAAGGTATTTCTCACAAACGCGGAGGCGGCGGTACTTCTCGCTCACGCGGAGGAGGAGGTATGTTTTGCTCACGTGGAGGAGAAGGTATTTCTCACTCACACGAAGGTATTTTTCGCTAACGTGGAGAAGATATTTCTCGCTCACGCGGAGGAGGAGGATTTTCGCTCACGTGGAGGAGGTATTTCTCGCTCAGCGGAGGAGGAGGTATTTTCGCTCACGAGGAGGAGAAGGTATTTCTCGCTCACGCGGAGGAGGAGGGATTTCTCGCTCACGTGGAGGAGAAAGTATTTTTCGCTCACGCGGAGTAGGGGATTTTTCGGTGACGTGGAGGAGAAGGTATTTTTCGCTCACAAGGAGGAGGAGGTATCTTTCGCTCACTTGGAGGAGAAGGTATTTCTCGCAAACGCGGAGGCGGAGGTATTTCTCGCTCACGTGGAGGAGAAGGTATTTTTCGCTCACGGGAGGAGGATTTTCGCTCACGGAGGAGAAGGTATTTTTCGCTCACAAGGAGGAGGAGGTATTTGTCGCTCAAGCGGAGGAGAAGGTATTTCTCGCAAACGCGGAGACGGAGGTATTTCTCGCTCACGCGGAGGAGGAGGGATTTTTCGCTCACTGGAGAGAGGTATTTTTCGCTCACAACGATAAGGAGGTATCTTTCGCTTACACGGAGGAGAATGTATTTCTCGCAAACGCGGAGACGGAGGGATTTCTCGCTCACGCGGAGGAGTAGGTATTTTTCGCTCACGTGGAGAAGGTATTTTTCGCTCACGCGGAGGAGAAGGGATTTTTCACTCACCTGGAGAAGAAAGTATTTTTCGCAAACGCGGAGGCGCAAGTATTTCTCGCTCACGCGGAGGAGGAGTAATTTCTCGCTCAAGTAGAAGAGAAGGTATTTTTCGCTCACAAGGAGGAGGAGGTATATTCGCTCAATCGGAGGAGGAGGTATTTCTCGTAAACGCGGAGGCGGAGGTATTTCTCACTGACGCGGAGGAGGAGGGATTTTTCGCTCACGTGGAGGAGACGGTATGTTTCGCTCACAAGGAGGAGGAGGTATCTTTCGCTTACGCGGAGAAGGTATTTCTCGCAAACGCGGAGGCGGAGGTATTTCTCGCTCACGCGGTAGAGGAGGAATTTTTCGCTCACGTGGAGGAGAAGGTATTTCTCGCTCACAAGGATGATCAGGGTATCTTTCGCTTACTCGGAGAAGGTATTTCTCGCAAACGCGGAGGCGGAGGTATTTCTCGCTCACGCGGAGGAGGGATTTTCCCTCACGAGGAGAGTATTTTTCGCTTACGCGGAGGAGGAGGTATCTCGCTCACGCGGAGGAGAAGGCATTTCTCGCAAACAAGGAGGCGGAGGTATTTCTCGCTCACGCTGAGTAGGAGGTATTTGTCGCTCACGTGGAGGAGAAGGTATTTCTCGCTCACGCAAGAGGACGGATTTTTCGCTCACGTGGAGGAGAAGGTATTTTTCGCTCACAAGGAGGAGGAGGTATATTTCGCTCACGCGGAGGAGAGGTATTTCTCGCAAACGCGGAGGCGGAGGTATTTCACGCTCACGCTGAGGAGCAGGGATTTTTCGCTCACGTGGAGGGGACGGTATTTCTCGCTCAAAGGAGGAGGAGGTATTTCGCTCACGCGGAGAGAGGTATTTCTCGCAAACGCGGAGGCGGAGGTATTTCTCGCTCACGCGGAGGAGGAGGTATTTTTCGCTCAACTGGAGGAGAAGGTATTTTCGCTCACGCGGAGGAGAAATTTTTCGCTCACGTGGAGGAGAAGGTATTTTTCGCAAACGCGGAGGCGGAGGTATTTCTCGCTCACGCGGAGGAGGAGGTATTTTTCGCTCACGGGAGGAGGAGGTATTTTTCGCTCACCTGGAGGAGAAGGTATTTTCGCTCATGCGGAGAAGGCGGCGTTTTTCGCTCACGTGTAGAAGGTACTTTTCGCTCACAAGGAGGAGGAGGTATCTTTCGCTCACGCGGAGGAGAAGGTATTTCTCGCAAACACGGAGGCGGAGGTATTTCTCGCTCACGCGGAGGAGGAGGTAATTTGCGCTCACGCGAAGGAGAAGGTGTTTTTCGCTCATGCGGAGGAGGAGGTATTTTTCGCTCACGTGGAGGAGGTATTTTCGCTCACGTGGAGGAGGAGGGATTTTCGCTCACGTGGAGGAGAAGGTATTTTTCGCTCACAAGGAGGAGGAGGTATCTTTCGCTCACGCGGAGGAGAAGGTATTTCTCGCAAACGCGGAGGAGGAGGTATTTCTCGCTCACGCGGAGGAGAGGTTTTTCGCTCACGGAGGAGGAGGGATTTTTCGCTCACGTGGAGGAGAAGGTATTTTTCGCTCACAAGGAGGAGGAGGTATTTTTCGCTCACGCGGAGAAGGTATTTCTCGCAAACGCGGAGGCGGAGGTATTTCTCGCTCACGCGGAGAGGAGGGATTTTTCGCTCACGTGGAGGAGAAGGTATTTCTCGCTCACGAGGAGGAGAGGTATTTTTCGCTCACGTGGAGGAGAAGGTATTTCTCGCAAACGCGGAGGCGGAGGTATTTCTCGCTCACGCGGAGGAGGAGGATTTTTCGCTCACGTGGAGAAGAAGGTATTTTTCGCTCACGCGGAGGAGGTATTTTCGCTCACGTGGAGGAGAAGGTATTTTTCGCTCACGCGGAGGAGGAGGGATTTTCGCTCACGTGGAGGAGAAGGTATTTCTCGCTCACGCGGAGGAGGAGGTATTTTCGCTCACGTGGAGGAGAAGGTATTTTTCGCTCACGCGGAGGAGAGGTATTTTCGCTCACGCGGAGGAGAAGGTATTTTTCGCTCACGTGGAGGAGAAGGTATTTCTCGCTCACGCGGAGGAGGAGGTATTTTTCGCTCACGCGGAGGAGAAGGTATTTCTCGCTCACAGAGGAGGAGGGATTTTTCGCTCACGCGGAGGAGAAGGTATTTCTCGCAAACGCGGAGGCGGAGGTACTTCTCGCTCACGCGGAGGAGGAGGATGTTTTGCTCACGTGGAGGAGAAGGTATTTCTCGCTCACACGGAAGGTATTTTTCGCTAACGTAGGAGAAGATATTTCTCGCTCACGCGGAGGAGGAGGGATTTTCGCTCACGTGGAGGAGAAGGTATTTCTCGCTCACGCGGAGGAGGAGGTATTTTCGCTCACGTGGAGGAGAGGTATTTCTCGCTCACGCGGAGGAGGAGGTATTTCTCGCTCACGTGGAGGAGAAGGTATTTTCGCTCACGCGGAGAGGGGATTTTTCGCTCACGTGGAGGAGAAGGTATTTTTCGCTCACAAGGAGGAGGAGGTATCTTTCGCTCACTGGAGGAGAAGGTATTTCTCGCAAACGCGGAGGCGGAGGTATTTCTCGCTCACGTGGAGGAGAAGGTATTTTTCGCTCACGCGGAGGAGGGATTTTTCGCTCACGTGGAGGAGGAGGTATTTTCGCTCACGGGAGGAGAAGGTATTTCTCGCTCACGGAGAGGAGGTATTTTTCGCTCACGCGGAGGAGAAGGTATTTTTCGCTCACAAGGAGGAGGAGGTATTTTCGCTCACGCGGAGGAGGAGGTATTTCTCGCTAAACGCGGAGGCGGAGGTATTTCTCGCTGACGCGGAGGAGGAGGGATTTTTCGCTCACGTGGAGGAGAAGGTATTTTTCGCTCACAAGGAGGAGGAGGTATCTTTCGCTCACGGAGGAGAAGGTATTTCTCGCAAACGCGGAGACGGAGGTATTTCTCGCTCACGCGGAGGAGAGGTATTTTTCGCTCACGTGGAGAAGGTATTTTTCGCTCACGCGGAGGAGAAGGATTTTTCGCTCACCTGGAGAAGAAAGTATTTTTCGCAAACGCGGAGGCGCAAGTATTTCTCGCTCACGCGGAGGAGGAGTAATTTCTCGCTCAAGTAGAAGAGAAGGTATTTTTCGCTCACAAGGAGGAGGAGGTATATTCGCTCAATCGGAGGAGGAGGTATTTCTCGTAAACGCGGAGGCGGAGGTATTTCTCACTGACGCGGAGGAGGAGGGATTTTTCGCTCACGTGGAGGAGACGGTATTTTTCGCTCACAAGGAGGAGGAGGTATCTTTCGCTTACGCGGAGAAGGTATTTCTCGCAAACGCGGAGGCGGAGGTATTTCTCGCTCACGCGGAGAGGAGGAATTTTTCGCTCACGTGGAGGAGAAGGTATTTCTCGCTCACAAGGATGATCAGGGTATCTTTCGCTTACTCGGAGAAGGTATTTCTCGCAAACGCGGAGGCGGAGGTATTTCTCGCTCACGCGGAGGAGGGATTTTTCCCTCACGAGGAGAAGGTATTTTTCGCTTACGCGGAGGAGGAGGTATCTCGCTCACGCGGAGGAGAAGGCATTTCTCGCAAACAAGGAGGCGGAGGTATTTCTCGCTCACGCTGAGTAGGAGGTATTTGTCGCTCACGTGGAGGAGAAGGTATTTCTCGCTCACGCAAAGGACGGATTTTTCGCTCACGTGGAGGAGAATGCATTTTTCGCTCACGCGGAGGAGGAGAGATTTTTCGCTCACGTGGAGGAGAAGGTATTTTTCGCTCACAAGGTAAAGGATGTATATTCGCTCACGCGGAGAAGGTATTTCTCGCAAACGCGGAGGCGGAGGTATTTCACGCTTACGCTGAGGAGCAGGGATTTTTCGCTCACGTGGAGGGGACGGTATTTTTCGCTCATAAGGAGGAGGAGGTATCTTTCGCTAAGCGGAGACGGTATTTCTCGCAAACGCGGAGGCGGAGGTATTTCTCGCTCACGTGGAGGAGGGATTTTTCGCTCAGGTGGAGGAGAAGGTATTTCTCGCAAACGTGGAGGAGGAGGTATTTCTGAATCACGCGGAGGAGGGATTTTTCGCAAACGCGGAGGCGGAGGTATTTCTCGCTCATGCGGAGGAGGAGGTATTTTTCGCTCAACTGGAGGAGAAGGTGTTTTTGGCTCACGCGGAGGAGAAATTTTTCGCTCACGTGGAGGAGAAGGTATTTTTCGCAAACGCGGAGGCGGAGATATTTCTCGCACACTCGGAGGCGGAGGTATTTTTCGCTCACGGGGAGGAGGAGGTATTTTTCGCTCACCTGGAGGAGAAGGTATTTATCGCTCAAGCGGAGAAGGCGGCGTTTTTCGCTCACGTGTAGAAGGTACTTTTCGCTCACAAGGAGGAGGAGGTATCTTTCGCTCACGTGGAGGAGAAGGTATTTCTCGCAAACACGGAGGCGGAGGTATTTCTCGCTCACGCGGAGGAGGAGGTAATTTGCGCTCACGTGAAGGAGAAGGTGTTTTTCGCTCATGCGGAGGAGGAGGGATTTTTCGCTCACGTGGAGAAGGTATTTTTCGCTCACAAGGAGGAGGAGGTATCTTTCGCTCACGCGGAGGAGAAGGTATTTCTCGCAAACGCGGAGGCGGAGGTATTTCTCGCTGACGCGGAGGAGGAGGGATTGTTCGCTCACGTGGAGGGGACGGTATTTTTCGCTCACAAGGAGGAGGAGGTATCTTTCGCTCACGCGGAGAAGGTATTTCTCGCAAACGCGGAGGCGGCGGTATTTCTCGCTCACGCGGAGGAGGAGAGATTTTTCGCTCACGTGGAGGAGAAGCTATTTTTCGCTCACGCGGAGGAGAAGGTATTTTTCGCTCACGTGGAGGAGAAGGTATTTTTCGCTCACACGGAGGAGGAGAGATTTTTCGCTCACGTGGAGAAGAAGGTATTTTTCGCTCAGGCGGAGGAGAAGGTATTTTTCGCTCACGTGGAGGAGAAGGTATGTTTTGCTCACAGGAGGAGGAGGGATTTTTCGCTCACGTGGAGGAGGTATTTTTCACTCACGCGGAGGAGAATTTTTCGCTCACGTGGAGGGGAAGTATTTTTCGCTCACGAGGAGAAGGATTTTTCGCTCACAAGGAGGATCAGGGTATCTTTCGCTCACGCGGAGGCGGGATTTTCGCTCACATGGAGGAGAAGGTATTTCTCGCCAACGCGGAGGCAGAGGTATTTCTCGCTCACGCGGAGGAGGAGGAATTTTTCGCTCACGCGGAGGAGAAGGTATATTTCGCTCACAAGGAGGAGGAGGTATCTTTCGCTCACGCGGAGAAGGTATTTCTTGCAAACGCAGAGGCGGAGGTATTTCTCGATCACGTGGAGGAGGAGGTGTCTTTCGCTCACGCGGAGAAGGTAGTCCTCGCAAACGCGGAGGCGGAGGTATTTGTCGCTCACGCGGAGGAGGAGGAATTTTTCGATCACGTGGAGGAGAAGGTATTTTTCGCTCACCAGGAGGAGGAGGTACCTTTCGCTCAGCGTGCAGGTGAAGGTATTTCTCGCTCACGCGGACGAGGAGGGATTTTTCGCTCACGTGGAGGAGAAGGCATTTCTAGCAAACGGGGTGGCGGAGGTATTCTTCGCTCACGTGGAGAAGGTATTTCTCGCTCACGCGGAGGAGGAGGTATTTTTCGCTCACAAGGAGGAGGAGTATTTTTCGCTCATGTGGAGGAGAAGGTATTTCTCGCTCACGCGGAGGAGGAAGGAGAAGGAATTTCACGCTCACGCAGAGGAGGTATTTTTCGCTCACGTAAAGGAGAAGGTATTTCTCGCTCACGCGGAGGAGGAAGGAGAAGGTATTTCACGCTCACGCGGAATAGGAATTTCTTGCCCACGTGGAGGAGAAGGTATTTCACACTCAAGCGGAGAAGGAGGTATATTTCGCTCGCGTGGAGGAGAAGGTATTTCTCGCTCACGCGGAGGAGGAGGAATTTTTCGCTCTCGTGGAGGAGAAGGTATTCTGTTGTAGGTACGAATTGCGCACAAAAGACACACACAGGAAAAAGCATGAGGGAGACTGAAAGAGCGCAAACTATCAACTGGTGTCTATTAGATTCAGTGCAGCTTTTATAGGCAGTGTGCACACGTGCCTACGAAGAGGGGAAGGAGAGGAAAGAAGGCAAATCAACCCTGCGCGACAATCCAATAAAACCGCTCCAAAAAATTCTTTTCCGCTTTGTACAATGAACAGGAGGTGTCACTCACACAGTTATGTCTAGAAGTTCACGGGAAACTTTTTCATTACTCCTGCCCAGAATTCTGATATTATTTAGCAGCGGCTCACAACCCGTGCATGCAATGCAATGAGCAAGCAAATTTGCTCCTTCTCTATTCCTAATTGAACGCTGATGCTCCCTTGCGCGTTCATTTACGCAGCGTCCTGTCTGGCCCACATACACGCGACCACACTTGAGCGGGATGAGATACACAACGCCCGTGGCGCATTTTACAAATTGTGCCGCATGCTTTATCACGCATGCTCTTTGTCGAGCGCCTTCCGCGCTGATCCTTGGGCACAACCCAGCTAGCTTGCGTGGCGCCGAAAACACCACAGGGACGCCTCGGTATTCCTCACCACAGGTATTCCTCGTTCACGCGGAAGGAGGAGGGATTTTTCGCTCACGTGGAGGAGAAGGTATTTTCCGCTCACGCGGAGGAGGTATTTTTCGCTCACCCGGAGAAGGTATTTCTCGCAAACGCGAAGGAGGAGGTATTCGTCGCTCACGCGGAGGAGGAGGAATATTTCGCTCACGTAGAGGAGAAGGTATTTTTCGCTCACCGAGGAGGAGGTATTTTCGCTCACGTGAGGAGAAGGTATTTCTCGCTCACGCGGAGGAGGTATTTTTCGCTCACGTGAAGGAGGAGGTATTTCTCGCTCACCCGGAGGAGGAGGAATTTTTCACTCATCGTGGAGGAGAAAGTATTCCTCGCTCACACGGAGGAGGAGGGATTTTTCGCTCACGTGGAGAAGGTATTTCTCGCTCACGCGGAAAAGGAGGAATTTTTCGCTCACGTGGGGGTGAAGGTAGTTTTCGCTCACAAGGAGGATCAGGGTATCTTTCGCTCACGCGGAGCAGAGATTTTTCGCTCACACGGAGGAGAAGGTATTTTCCGCTCACGCGGAGGAGAGATTTTTCGCTCACACGGAGGAGAAGGTATTTCTCGCAAACGCAGAGGCAGAGGTATTTCTCGCTCACGCGGAGGAGGAGGAAATTTTTGCTCACGCGGAGGAAAAGGTAACATTCGCCCACGCGGAGAAGGTATTTTTCGCTCACCACGAGGAGGAGGTATCTTTCGCTCACGCAGAGGAGAAGTTATTTCTCGCTCACGCGGACGAGGAGAGATTTTTCGCTCATGTGGAGGAGAATGCATTTCTAGCAAACGCGGAGGCGGAGGTATTTCTCTCTCACGTGGAGGAGATGGTATTTCTCGCTCATGCAGAGGAGGAGGAATTTTTCGCTCACGTGGAGGAGAAGGTATTTCTCACAAATGCGGAGGAGGCGGTACTTTTCGCTCACGCGGAGGAGGAGGGATGTTTTGCTCACGTGGAGAGAGGTATTTCTCAGTCACACGAAAGTATTTTTCGCTAACGTGGAGAAGATATTTCTCGCTCACGCGGAGGAGGAGGGATTTTCTCTCATGTTGAGGAGAAGGTATTTCTCGCTCACGCGGAGGAGGAGGTATTTTTCGCTCACGTGGAGGAGATGGTATTTCTCGCTCATGCAGAGGAGGAGAAGGTATTTTTCGCTCACGTGGAGGAGAAGGTATTTCTCACAAACGCGGAGGAGGCGGTACTTCTCGCTCACGCGGAGGAGGAGGGATGTTTCGCTCACGTGGAGGAGAAGGTATTTTCGCTCACTCGACGAGAAGGTATTTTTCGCTAACGTGGAGAAGATATTTCTCGCTCACGCGGAGGAGGAGGGATTTATCGCTCACGTGGAGGAGAAGGTATTTCTCACTCAAGCGGAGGAGGAGTTATTTTCGCTCACGGAGGAGAAGGTATTTCTCGCTCACGCGGAGGAGGAGGGATTTTTCGCTCACGTGGAGGAGAAGGCATTTCTCGCAAACGGGAGGCGCAGGTATTCTTCGCTCACGTTGAGAAGGTATTTCTCGCTCACGCGGAGGAGGAGGTATTTTTCGCTCACAAGGAGGAGGAGTATCTTTCACTCATGCGCAGGAGAAGGTATTTCTTGCTCACGAGGAGGAGGAGAGATTTTTCGCTCACGTGGAGCTGAAGGTATTTTTCGCTCACGTGGAGGAGAATGTATTTCTCGCAAACGCGGAGGCGGTGGTATTTTCGCTCACGCGGAGGAGGAAGCAGAAGGTATTTCACGCTCACGCGGAGGAGGTATTTTTCGCTCACGCGAAGGAGAAGGTATTTCTCGCTCACACGGAGGAGGAGGGATTTTTCGCTCACGTGTAGGAGAAGGTATTTTCGCACACGTGGAGGAGAAGGTATTTCTCGCAAACGCGGAGGAGGAGGTATTTCTCGCTCACGCGGAGGAGGAGGTATTTTTCGCTCACAAGGAGGAGGAGTATCTTTCACTCATGCGCAGGAGAAGGTATTTCTTGCTCACGCGGAGGAGAAGAGATTTTTCGCTCTCGTGAAGGAGAAGGTATTTCTCGCTCACCCGGAGTAGGAGGAATTTTTCACTCTCGTGGAGGAGAAGGTATTCCTCGCGCACACGGAGGAGGAGGGATTTTCGCTCAAGTGGAGGAGAAGGTATTTCTCGCTCACGCGGAGAAGGAATTTCTTGCTCACGTGGAGGAGAAGGTATTTCACACTCACGCGGAGAAGGAGGTATTTCTCGCACACGCGGAGGAGGAGGAATTTTTCGCTCTCGTGGAGGAGAAGGTATTCCTCGTTCACACGGAGGAGGTGGGATTTCTCGCTCACGTGGAGGAGAAGGTATTTTCCGGTCACGCGGAGGAGGTATTTTTCGCTCACGCGGAGAAGGTAGTTGTCGCAAACGCGGAGGCGGAGGTATTTCTCGCTCAAGTGGAGGAGGAGGTATCTTTCGCTCACGCGGAGAAGGTATTTCTCGCAAACGCGGAGGCGGAGGTATTTGTCGCTCACGCGGAGGAGGAGGACTTTTTCGCTCACGTGGAGGAGAAGGTATTTTCGCTCACAAGGAGGAGGAGGTACCTTTCGCTCACGTGCAGGAGAAGGTATTTCTCGCTCACGCGGACGAGGAGGGATTTTTCGCTCACGTGGAGGAGAAGGCATTTCTAGCAAACGCGGTGGCGGAGGTATTTTCGCTCACGTTGAGAAGGTATTTCTCGCTCACGCGGAGAAGGAGGTATTTTTCGCTCACAAGGAGGAGGAGTATCTTTCGCTCACGCGCAGGAGAAGGTATTTCTTCGCTCACGAGGAGGAGGAAGGATTTTTCGCTCACGTGGAGGAGAAGGTATTTTTCGCTCACGTGGAGGAGGAGGTATTTCTCGCAAACGCGGAGGCGGAGGTATTTTCGCTCACGCGGAGGAGCAGAGGTATTTCGCTCACGCGGAGGAGGTATTTTTCGCTCACGTGGAGGAGAAGGTATTTCTCGCTCACGCGGAGGAGGAGGATTTTTCGCTCACGTGGAGGAGAAGGTATTTCTCGCTCACACGGAGGAGGAGGTATTTTTCGCTCACGTGGAGGAGAAGGTATTTCTCGCTCACGCGGAGGAGGAATTTTTCGCTCACGCGGAGGAGAAGGTATTTTTCGCTCACGCGGAGGACGAGAGGTATTTCTCGCTCACGCGGAGGAGGAGGTATTTTTCGCTCACACGGAGGAGAAGGTATTTTCGCTCACGCGGAGGAGAGATTTTTCGCTCACGCGGAGGAGAAGGTATTTCTCGCAAACGCGGAGGCAGGAGGTATTTCTCGCTCACGCGGAGGAGGAGGAATTTTTGCTCACGCGGAGGAGAAGGTATTTTTCGCTCACGCGGAGAAGGTATTTTTCGCTCACACGGAGGAGGAGGTATCTTTCGCTCACGTGAGGAGAAGGTATTTCTCGCTCACGCGGAGGAGGAGGATTTTTCGCTCACGTGGAGGAGAAGGTATTTCTCGCAAACGCGGAGGCGGAGGTATTTTCGCTCACGGAGGAGAAGGTATTTCTCGCTCACGCGGAGGAGGAGGTATTTTTCGCTCACGTGGAGGAGAAGGTATTTTTCGCTCATGCGGAGGAGGAGGAATTTTTCGCTCACGTGGAGGAGAAGGTATTTCTCGCTCACACGGAGAAGGTATTTTTCGCTCACGTGGAGGAGAGTATTTCTCGCTCACGCGGAGGAGGAGGTATTTCTCGCTCACGTGGAGGAGAAGGTATTTCTCGCTCACGCGGAGGAGGAGGTATTTTTCGCTCACGTGGAGGAGAGGTATTTCTCGCTCACGCGGAGGAGGAGGTATTTTTCGCTCACGTGGAGGAGAGGTATTTTTCGCTCACAAGGAGGAGAAGGTATTTTCGCTCACGCGGAGGAGAGGTATTTCTCGCTCACGCGGAGGAGGAGGTATTTCTCGCTCACGCGGAGGAGGAGGTATTTCTCGCTCAGCGGAGGAGGAGGTATTTTCGCTCACGTAGAGAAGGTATTTCTCGCTCACGCGGAGGAGGAGGATTTTTCGCTCACGTGGAGGAGAAGGTATTTCTCGCAAACGCGGAGGCGGAGGTATTTTCGCTCACGTGGAGGAGAGGTATTTTTCGCTCACGCGGAGGAGGAGGTATTTTTCGCTCACAAGGAGGAGAAGTATCTTTCACTCTTTTTTTTTTTTATTCGAGAAGTGTGCCATGAGGCATAAGTTGAAAAAGGAAAGGGGGGAAGGAATGCACGGGATTGAAAGTTAAAAGAAGGCGTGAAGAACCGTTGCGCTGAGGTAGTCGCAGAGGTTGTTAATGAAACGGTTGTCCATTGTCCACTTCACGAAGTCACTTTCGCGGTTCCACCGCAGGCCCACCTCCCTGAGGAGCCGTTTTCTGATAGCAGCCGTCGCTGGGCACGTCCACAACAAGTGCCGCACATCACATATGTCCGGTGCAGCGCCACAGTGAGGGCACCTGTCAGGTAGTGGCAGATCTTTGGCACGCCACCGATGACGGACAGATGGTGTCAGAGCCGCCCCTGCCCGAATCCGGCGCACGGATACCTCCTCCTGCCGAGTAAGACTACGGGGGAGAGGGTGCGAACACGGAGGAATTAGAGCGCGTGTTCGCTGGCGCAGAACTTCGGAATCGGAAACGTGGGACAGGAACGGATCTGGGGGAAGAGGGGAAGGTGGCGGATCGTCTAATGTATGAAGATGAGTCATAGCATCCGCTTGGATGTTATGTGGATCCTGGGCATGGCCGCGAATCCAGTGTATGCGCACAGGACATGGATACTTTGCGCAGAGCACATGAATAGATTGTGAAATCTGGAACGTTCGTCGAACAGCCTTCAGCTGTTTAAGGGCGGCGCGGGAGTCGGTGTAAATGTGAACTGTATTGAATGTTGGAACGAGCGGAAGGGAAGCAATGGCATTGTAAATGGCTTGAAGTTCCAATGCCAGGGGAGTGCACGTATCCGCAGTATACGTCGCGCGAGAGTTGAGATGCGGATGAGATGGACTATACACAGCAGTAACTCCCCTCTCTGCAGAATGAGATGCATCCGTGTATAATATGCACCCTTCAGGCAGATACGCTGCTGATACCGACGGGGAAACAGTGGGGCGATTGTCAGTGAGCTGGCAATAGGACCACGGTGGAAGTGTCTTTAAACGATGAAGTTTGAGAGACTGTTTTCGAGCTCTATTTGCCACCCGTTGGTCGATGATCTCACTGAGTGTATTAAGTTGGGCGAACTCCTGTAGCACAGGTATGGGTGTTAAACGAGGCAGATATGTTATGACGCGCATAGCCTCACGATTGATAGCTTCAAGGGAGTCCCACTGTCTGCGGGTGAGACGTTGAAATTGAGCCTGATATACTATCCGTGGCTGAAGGATAGAGCGCACAAGCTGGCGGGCCGTATGAGCACGTGCGCCACCAGAGCGCATAGCTATGCGACGAATCAGACCTAGAGTAGCGTGAGCCGATTTACGGGTGGCTGTCAGCCACGGGGTGCCAGTCCCAGATGTATGGAGGAGAAGACCAAGAATACGAACAGTTTCTACCTGAGGAATCAGAGAATTATGTACCGTAAAATTTAAAGGGGGAGCTTTCCGTAAGGCGGCTTTATTTCCAATTCGAATGAAACATGATTTAGTAGGAGAGAGTGTTAGACCCAAAGGTGGGAGGCGAGATGTCAATACATCCAGCGCGTGTTGAAGGACCGACTGATGAATAGACGCATCTGGATGACAGCACCACAAGGTGATATCATCGGCATATGCAAGCACGCGGATAGAAGGGATGGTCTCTAGGGCTCGAACCAGAGGAATTAAAGCCACATTAAATAATGTGGGGGCGAGAACGGAGCCCTGCGGCACTCCTCTATTGGAAGTGAAATTACCAAAGGGCTTTCCGTGGACACGCACGCTGAAGGTTCGATTTGCTAAAAAGGCGTGAATGGAGAGGAGGAACCGGTGAGGGAGACCAAGAGTTTGAAGGGAGGCAAGAATGGCAGAGTGAAGGATGTTATCATATGCCTTTGTTATGTCTGTAGCGATTACGGTTCGTACAAGGTGACTCTGTGGAGAGTGGTCAAGCACGTCAGCAGCCAAAGTAGCAAGGCCGTCCTCCGTTCCAATATGTGGGCGGAAACCAATTTGGGAATCTGGGTAACAATCATGGGATTCCAGCCACCATGATAAGCGTGCGGCTAGAATGTTTTCATAAAGCTTGCAGATGGTAGGGGTAAGGGAAATTGGACGAAGGGCCGAGAGAGATACTGGAGGCTGACCTGACTTGGGTATTGGAACCACAATAGAATGCTTCCAGTCTCCCGGCATGACGCCAGAAAGCCACACTTCGTTAAAAGTATCAAGTAGGGTTTCCAAAGCCCTCCCTTCCAAGTTACGGAATAAGGAGTTAGGTATGCCGTCGTGCCCGGGAGTAGTAGTAGTTTTTAAACGGTCAATGGAGGCCAGCAGCTCTGCCATGGTGAGGTCAGAAGTAATCCCATCGGGGGGCTCTGTTACCGATAAGTCAGGTGGAGACGTAGCGGTGCAGTCATGGTTTGGAAAAAATTGACGGGCCGCTTGTTGTGCAAATGTGTCCTCATCCACATTTAGCGCGAGGCGAATGCTCTCTGTGTAATCTGCAACCTGAGAAGGGCGCTCCATGGCGTGAAACACTCTCCAAAGATGTCGATTGCCCTGCGTAGAGGACAGGCGGGCACACCATGCAGCCCAGCGTTGCCTGCCTAGCCGCTTTGCATAGCGCCGCGCCCGTGCGGTAGCGCGGTGAAGAGTAGGAAGAGCCGAAGGGTCATCGGGGTGACGAGTAGCGTAAAGATCCGCCTGGCGACGAAGAGCCCACAGATTCAAGAGATGTATGTCCGGGTTTGGGTCATCTTCATTTACAGTAGTGGTAATAGTGTGAGTAGCGAGAACATCAGATAGAGTAGACAATGCTGAAGAGGGGTTGAATGTAGATAAATGATTGTCTGCGCGTACAGAATCCCATGATGTTATTCGTACAGTGCGGCGTATTTTCCGTAGACGCGTAGGCGTGAGGGAGATAAAAATAGGGCTGTGATCGCTACCCCAAGTATCAGAATCAACAGCCCAACGAGGGTTACCGGGGCCTAACCACCAAGTCAAATCAGGTGAATACGGGCCACCTCGTGGGCGGGTAGAAGTATTCGGGTGGTTTAAAAGTTGAAAGGAATGATCTGAAAAGCTCCCTTGGATGTGTGAACCCCTTGAGGAATCCGATGGGTAACCCCACGCAGTGTGTGCGCCGTTGAAGTCACCGCCAACTAGAATAGGGATACCCGAGTTGGTAGAACGTAGAAAACGAACCCATCCCAGATTGGGAGATGCGGAGCCAGGACGACTATAAAAAGAAACTAGAATAAGGGGTGTGCGTGCAGGTTTTACGAGAAGGGCGACAACCTCTTGACGTGTGTTGCACCACCGTGAAAGGTCGAGCGGTGTGTGCGGAACTGAACTGTGAATATAAATTGCAGATTTACCTGGGCTGAGGGAGGAGGCGGTGCAACGGCGATCAGGGATAGATGGTGAATGGTATGCGCAGAAACCTGAAAGGCGTGGGAGTGCATTATGCTCTTGCAGTAGGAACGCCCATGCCCTCAGCTTTCCGTCGCGAAGGCGGATGTTCACTTCAGAGGCCTTATTAGCGAAACCGCGACAGTTCCACTGCACCACCACCGATGATGATGCGCTATCCATGACGAGGCCGAAGAGCTTCCACGATGAGGGATGTCACCTGCTTCATCAGCGCTAATATCTTGTCCACTGTCGGGGTAGTCACGGCTAACAGGTGGTCGGCACCTGATTGTGGGCCAGTGCTTACCCTAGGTGATTCCTCTGATGATTGCTCCCGAGTTATGAGAATTCTTCGAGAGGATTGAGAACGACGCTGTTCCCGGCGCTGGGTGAGTTCGTCTAGTCGGCGGCGAGCCTCCGCGATTGCATTGTCTAAAGCTGTGTCTTCATCTGTAGTATCCACATGTGATGGATGCACTGGACGTTTGGGCGTACCATTTGATCCGGGAAGGTGAGCCGCTTGTGCATATGTACGCTGGCGAGGAGACATATGGTGAGCAGCAGGCTCAGATAAAGGAAGTTCAGGGAAGTCGTTGTCGTCACATGCGAGAGCTGCAAAGCGATTACTTGTAGGAACATCCATTTTTGCAGGCGACTTGTGAAACTTCTTCGCTTGCTTCTTCTTTGGACAAGCGGGGGAGCGAATGTCATGGTCCGGCGATTTGCACAGGGCACAATGAGCTGTTGGTTCATTCATGTCGGCCACAGCTGCTGGATTAGGGCAGGTATTTTGCATATGTCCTTCTTTGTGGCAGTGATAGCAAAAAATACGACGAGGTCGGAAGGGCTGTGGTTTGACGATCGCACCGTAGTAGGTAAGGTACTTCGGGAGAGTCAACGGGCCTTGCAGGATGAGCAGGTATGAGCCCCGGCGACCCATAGGCCGTGCTTGCAGTACAACATGAGTTGAGCAGCGAATATTTGCGCGCACCTCCTCGGGAGGGCTCGTGCTGTCGACATGATAAACCATGCAGCGGAGTGTGTCAGGACCAGATGCAAAATATATTTGCACCGGGACATGCTTGCTGTCATCCAGGGGGATCCGCGTAACTGCGCAAAGTTTCTGGGCGTCCATCAAGGATGACAAGTTTACCGTGATGGTGTTCGATGGGCGATGGACGACAAACCCGCAGTAGTTCGAAGAGCCAAGGGCATGGTCAATTGTGGCTTGAACATTCCGGGCAGGGATGGCAGTCATATCAAAGCGCAATGTAGGCTTGATGGTAACGCGGAACGAGTTCGCAGCAGGCGGAAGAGAGCCTTGACTCACGGGAGGCATCTGTGGAGGAGGCTCAGACGCTGGTGACGGCCCTTGGTGGGAATACTGAACTGGCGCGACGGGCACAGTTTCTTGAGGGAGTGCCACGGGCACGGAGGCGGTAGAGCAGTCCATGTCACAGGCCAAAGTCGTAGCATCGGAAGACGGCGCAGGCTGGAGGCCTAGAGGCGCTGACGATTGCGTGGACGTGGAGGCTGCGTCAGGTGGCAACACAGCGGGCATCCGCGTAGCCGTCGTCGACAACGCAGAATCCATGCAGACGCGTAGCGCGGCCTCGCTCGGCAGCGCCGAGCTAAGCCTAGCTTGCCCCTGAGGGTTCCGGTTGGGTTTTCTCACTTGAGAATGCGCCCGCCGTGCCGGGAATTTCTCCGTAGGGGCGTCGTCAGCATTCGGTCGCACGGAGGGCACTGTCCGACCCACGCCACACACGAGAAGACAGCGAAAAGCGAAAACACAGACCTAGAAGCAGACACGTATCCACCCACTAGGTCTTCGTCTTCTTTCCACAGTTAACGTCAGAAAGGAGTATCTTTCACTCATGCGCAGGAGAAGGTATTTCTTGCTCACAAGGAGGAGGAGAGATTTTTCGCTCACGTGCAGCTGAGAAGGTATTTTTCGCTCATGTGGAGGAGAATGTATTTCTCGAAACGCGGAGGCGGAGGTATTTTCACTCACGCGAGAGGACGAAGGTATTTCTCGCTCACGCGGGAGGAGGTATTTTTCGCTCTCGGAAGGAGAAGGGTATTTTCGCTCACCCGGAGGAGGAGAAATTTTTCGCTCACGTGGAGGAGAAGGTATTCCTCGCTCACGCGGAGGAGGTATTTTTCGCTCACGCGAGGAGAAGGTATTTCTCGCTCACGCGGAGGAGGAGATAATTTTCGCATCACGTGGAGGAGAAGGTATTTCGCGCACACGGAGGAGGAGGGATTTTTCGCTCAAGTGGAGGAGAAGGTATTTCTCGCTCACGCGGAGGAGGAATTTCTTGCTCACGTGGAGGAGGAGGTATTTCACGCTCACGCGGAGAAGGAGGTATTTCTCGCTCACGCGGAGGAGGAGGAATTTTTCGCCCTCGTGGAGGAGAAGGTATTCCTCGATCACTCGGAGGAGGAGAGATTTTTCGCTCACGTGGAGGAGAAGGTATTTTCGCAAACGCGGAGGAGAAGGTATTTCTCGCAAACGCAGAGGAGGAGGTATTTCTCGCTCACGCGGAGGAGGAGGTATTTTTCGCTCACAAGGAGGAGGAGTATCTTTCACTCATGCGCAGGAGAAGGTATTTCTCGCTCACGAAGATGAGAAGGAATTTTTCACTCACGCGGAGGAAGAAGGTATTTCACGCTCACAATGAGGATCAGGGTATCTTTCGCTCAAGCGGAGACGGCATTTTTCGCTCACATAGAGGAGAAGGTATTTCTCGCAAACCAGGAGGCGGAGGTATTTCTCGCTCATGCGGAGGAGGAGGAATTGTTTGCTCACGCGGAAGAGAAGGTGTATTTCGCTCACAAGGAGGAGGAGGTATCTTTCGCTCGCGCGGAGAAGGTAATTCTCGCAAAGGCGGAGGCGGAGCGTGTTTCTGGCTCACGCGGAGGAGGAGGAATTTTTCGCTCACGGGGGAGGAGAAGGTATTTTTCGCTCACAAGGAGGATCAGGGTATCTTTCGCTCACGCGGAGGAAGGTATTTCTCGCAAATGCGAAGGCGGAGGTATTTTTCGCTCACGCGGAGGAGGGATTTTTCGCTCACGTGGAGGCGAAGGTATTTCACGCAAACGCGGAGGCGGAGGTATTTCTCGCTCACGTGGAGGAGGTATCTTACTCGCTCACGCGGAGAAGGTATTTCTCGCAAACGCGGAGGCGGAGGTATTTCTCGCTCACGCAGGAGGAGGAATTTTTCGCTCACGTGGAGAAGGTATTTTTCGCTCACGCAGAGGAGAAGGTATTTTTCGCTCACTGGAGGAGAAGGTATTTCTCGCTCACGCGGAGGAGGAGGGATTTTTTCGCTCACGTGGAGGAGAAGGATTTCTCGCTCACGCGGTGGAGGAAGTATTTTTCGCTCACGTGGAGGAGAAGGTATTTCTCGCTCACGCGGAGGAGAAGGTATTTCTCGCTCACGCGGAGAAGGAGGAATTTTCGCTCACGTGGGGGGAAGGTAGTTTTCGCTGACAAGGAGGATGAGGGTATCTTCTCGCTCACGCGGAGCGGGGATTTTTCGCTCACGTACGGAGGAGAAGGTATTTTCCACTCACATGCGATGAGGAGGTATTTCTCGACTCACGTGAGAGGCAGAGGTATTTCTCGCTCACGCGGAGGAGGAGGGATTTTTCGCTCACGTGGAGGAGAAGGTATTTCTCGCTCACACGGAGGAGGTATTTTTCGCTCACGTGGAGAAGGTATTTCTCGCTCACGCGGAGGAGGAGGTATTTTTCGCTCACGTGGAGGAGAAGGTATTTCTCGCTCACGCGGAGGAGGAGGGATTTTTTGCTCACGTGGAGGAGAAGGTATTTCTCGCACACGGGGTAGCGCAGGAATTCTTCGCACACGGTGAGAAGGTATTTCTCGCTCACGCGGAGGAGGAGGTATTTTTCGCTCACAAGGAGGAGGAGTATCTTTCGCTCATCGCGAGGAGAAGGTATTTCTTGCTCACGAGGAGAAGGAGGGATTTTTCGCTCACTTGGAGGAGAAGGTATTTCTTGCTCACGAGGAGAAAGAGATTTTCGCTCACGTGGAGGAAAGGTATTTTTCGCTCACGTGGAAGAGAATGTATTTCTCGCAAACGCGGAGGCGGAGGTATTTCTTGCTCACGCGGAGGAGGAGGGATTTTTCGCTCATCGTGGAGGAGAAGGTATTTCTCGCTCACACGGAGGAGGAGGGATTTTTCGCTCACGTGGAGGAGAAGGTATTTCTCGCTCACAGGAGGAGGAGGGATTTTTCGCACACGTGGAGGAGAAGGTATTTCCGCTCACGCGGAGGAGGTAATTTTTCGCTCACGCGGAGGAAGGTATCTTTCGCCAACGCGGAGGCGGAGGTATTTGTCGCTCACGCGGAGGAGGAGGAATTTTTCGCTCACGTGCAGGAGAATGTATTTCTCGCTCACGCGGACGAGGAGGGATTTTTCGCTCACGTGGAGGAGAAGGCATTTCTAGCAAACGCGGAGCGGAGGTATTTTTCGCTCAAGTTGGAGAAGGTATTTCTCGCTCACGCGGAGGAGGAGGTATTTTTCGCTCACAAGGAGGAGGAGTATTTTTCGCTCACGCGGAGGAGAAGGTATTTCTTCGCTCACGCGGAGGAGGAGGGATTTTTCGCTCACGTGGAGGAGGAGGTATTTCTCGCTCATGCGGAGGAGGAGGTATTTTTCGCTCACGTGGAGGAGAAGGTATTTCTCGCAAACGCGGAGGCGGAGGTATTTCTCGCTCACGCGGAGGAGGGGATTTTTCGCTCACTTGGAGGAGAAGGTATTTCTCGAAAACGCGGAGGCGGAGGTATTTCTCCCTCACGCGGAGGAGGAGAGATTTCTCGCTCACGTGGAGGGGAAGTATTACGCTCACAAGGATGGAGGAGGTATCTTTTGCTCACGCGGAGAAGGTATTTCTCGCAATCGCGGAGGCGGAGGTATTTCTCGCTCACATGGAGGAGGAGGTATCTCTCTCGCGCGTAAAAAGCATTTCTTGCAAACGCGGAGGCGGAGGTATTTATCGCTCACGCGGAAGAGGAGAAATTTTTCGCTCACGTGGAGGAGAAGGTATTTCTAGCAAACGCGGAGGCAGATGTATTTTTCGCTCACGTTGAGGTGAAGGTAATTCTCGCTCACGAGGAGGAGGAGGAATTTTTCGCTCTCGTGGAGGAGAAGGTATTCCTCGCTCACACGGAGGAGGAGGGATTTTTCGCTCATGTGGAGGAGAAGGTATCTTCCGCTCATGTGGAGGAGGTATTTTTCGCTCACGTGGAGAAGAAGGTATTTCTTGCTCACGCGGAGGAGGAGGGATTTTGCGCTCACGTGGAGGAGAAGGTATTTCGCGCTCACGCGAGAAGGAGGAGGTATTTGTCGCTCACGTGGAGAAGGTATTTTTCGCTCACGTGGAGGAGAAAGTATTTTTTGCTCTCGTGGAGGAGAAGGTATTTTTCGCTCACGCGGAGGAGGAGCGATTTTTCGTTCACGTGGAGGAGAAGGTGTTTCCCGCTCACGTGGAGGAGAAAGTATTTTTGGCTCACGTTAAGGAGGTGTTTTTCGCTCACGTGCAGTAGGAGAGATTTTTCGCTCATGTGGAGGAGAAGGTATTTCTCGCTCACGCGGAGGAGGAGGGATTTTTCGCTCACGTGGAGGAGAAAGTATTTTTTGGTCACGTGGCGAAGAAGGTATTTTTTGCTCACGTGGAGGAGAAAGTAATTTTCGCTCGCGCGGAGGAGGAGGGATTTTTCACTCACGTGTAGATGAAGGGGTTTTTCGCTCATGTGGAGGAGGAGGAATTTTTCGTTCATGTGGAGGAGAAGGTATTTCTCGCTCACGCGGAGGAGCGGGGATTTTTTGCTCTCGTGGAGGAGAAAGTATTTTTTGCTCACGTGGCGAAGGTATTTTTCGCTCACGTGGAGGAGAGGTATTTTACGCTCACGCGGAGGAGGAGGAATTTTTCACTCACGTGTATGTGAAGGGGTTTTTCTCGCACGTGGAGAAGGAGGTATTTTTCGCTCACGCGGAGAAGGGGGGATATTTCGCTCACCTGGAGGTGAAGGTGTTTTGCGCTCATGCGGAGGAGGAGGAATTTTTCGCTCACGTGGAGGACAAGGTATTTTTCGCGAACGTGGAGGAGAAGGTATTTTTCGCTCACGCGGAGGAGGAGCAATTTTTTGCTCACGTGGAGAAGAAGGTGTTTCTCGCTCACCTGGAGGAGAAGGTATTTTTCGCTCACGTGGAGGTGTCTTTCGCTCACGCGGAGGAGGGGGGATTTCTCGCTCATGTGGAGGAGAAGGTATTTTTCGCTCATGAGGAGGAGAAAGTATTTTTCGCTCACGCGGAGGAGGAGGGATTTTTCACTCACGTGTAGGTGAAGGGGTTTTTCGCTCATGTGGAGGAGGACGAATTTTTCGCTCACGTGGAGAAGGTATTTTTAACTCACGTGGAGGAGAAGGTATTTTTCGCTCACGCAGAGGAGGAGCAATTTTTCGCTCACGTGGAGGAGAAGGTATTTCTCGCTCACGCGGAGGAGGGATTTTTTGCTCACGTGAAGGAGAAGGTATTTTTCGCTCAATAAAGAGGAGAAGGTACCTTTCGCTCACGTGGAGGAGAAGGTGTTTCTCGCTCACGCAGAGGAGGAGAGCTTTTTCGTTCACGCGGAGGAGGAAGTATTTTTCGCTCACTGCCGACGCCGACGACACCGGCTTTTCTGCGACACGAGCTTCTTAACGCCGTCGCGTTAAGACACGTTTCCGATGCGGTGCCATGAAAAAATGTGTACACATACACGCAATGGGCCTCTTCGATTTACCTGCGCACGGGTAGCCCGCTCTAGGGCAGGAAGTGCGCCGCTGACATGAAAGCGCATCATGGCTGCATGGGCTAGTGTCCAGCGGAACCAGCCTGAAGGAAATCACGGCGGCAAGAGAGTAGCCGATCACAGAGGGCAGATGCTCTCCGTAGCTTCGCGTACTGCTGCGTATCGTTACTACGCGGGAGCACGGTAGAAATAGGCTGATTGAGAAAGAAATCAACGGACTGAAGTTATTAAGGGCTGCCGCAGACTGCACAACCAACGGCCGATCACGCTTACGTCCGTATACTTCAGCGACGACAACGCAAGCGTGTGCCTTCTGTGCTTCGGTGCCTTCGGAGTGTGTGCTGTGCAAGCTTCGAGAAATCCTCAAAAGCATGCGATGGTTAATCTACCGTCTTTCAGACGACAACACATCGAAGAGAAAATTTGGCCGGGCGTTGATCCTTAAGCCACACACCGTGCTCTCGGATTATCGCCTGTTTGTTTACTACGCAGTAAGTGTGACTGTTATGACCTCAGACGATCTACCCTGCATGGTGATTGACTCTGCTGTGGTCGTCGCGATTTCTACGTACCGCAGCGGTGGCTAAGTGGTTGAGCATCCGCCTCGTATGCGGGAGGTGCGGGGTTCGATCCCCAGTGCCGCCGGGTACCCACCGGTGATACAATGGGTACAAGCTTTCCCCTGGTCTGGTGCTCGGCTTATTTAGGGTGAAATGCTTGGGAAATGGGTCTCTGACCCCACCTTGAGAAAAAGAAAAAATACCTTGTGACATGGCGCTCTTTCGCCATAGCTGCCCTTGCGCCATAAAAATCCATAATCATCATCATCATCTTAAAATGCTTCCTGTGGGCTGTAAACAGAAAAGAATGTGGAAACGTTCCGTTCAACTGTAGTCTGTCAGTCGCCGGCTGTTGCTGCCGGCAAGGAATGCACGCATTATCTTGTAGAAAGCGCATAACAGCTGGTTGAGCATTCATCTAGAGCAGGCGGGTGCACTGTACAAATTTAGCTACGTTAATTATCGTATCTTTAATGCTACAGCTTTGCCGCAAAGGACTGGCACTCGAATGAAAGGCGCTGCAATCCAGCCTTGCCTGACGGCGGCGCGTGTGCTTGCTTGATGATCCGCGCTGGGAAATCTTTTATCTCCTTGATGAGCGAAACGCACGGGGAGATGCGTACGTACGGTACTTCTCGGATATACTTTAAGTATTTTTGGCTGATGGGGCCCGAGCCTCAAGCTGCACGACTAGTCGGCGACGACCGAATCAGCACTCGCCTCAGCTGCCGTAAATAAGTGACAACTGCGTGGCCACAGCAGTGCCCGCACAGATGCCTCGAAGAATGCTCTCGTGAAGGCTGATAATCAAAGATTTGTTTCAATCAACCGTGCTTTCGTTAAACCATACCCGCCTTTCCGACGCGTAGAACGCAATGAAGACTATAGGCTCTCGTATAGCGCTCAACTAACGCCTCGTTAAACACGTCCAGCACATGCATATGCGCAAGTATGAGCGCGTAGTCGAAGCTGAAACCTGTGGCCGCTCTCGTAAAAGGAATCGTGTACAAGCGCAAAAAACAAGGACCAAGAAGGACTGGACAACACGAGCGCTTACTTCCAATTGAAGGTTTATTGACAAGCAAGCACATTAAATACACCTTAATACATGACGACAAACTGACAGCGCTGCCTACTTAAGTGGCCGCACACAAAAACTTTTTTTTGTTAGTGAGAGAGATAGTGCCCTGACTCAGGATGTACCCGCTTTTCTAATCAAATCTGTCTCTATTATCTCTCTACATCCTGACACTTATGCTTGGCCACTATCTTGCATGCGCTGAAGAAAGGTTTACATGGTTTCTTATTCTTTTCAGCGCAATCATGACAGTGTTCAGAAAGTTTACCAACTCTATAATGGGCTACCTTCCTCCTGTGCTCTAGCAATCGCTCATTCAGACATCGACCAGTTTGACCGATGTACCTCTAACCACACAATAGAGGAATTTAATATACTACTTCAGAAGCACGTGTTGCAAAAGGATCTCTGTGCTTGATACTGCACAGTGGAAACTGGCAGTTAGCAAGCGGTAATATTCATGAATAAAGCGTACAATTCATTACCAATATAATGGAAGGAAACATTGCAAAATGTATAAATTTTATTCCCCCTTAAAGGGGCCCTGAAAGACCTCCCGATGAGAGCCCATGAACACGCTTAACCACTGCATTCTGTTTTCACAAAAACCTGAGCCAAATAATAAAATTCTACACGCACCAGAGGACCTAAAATGACGCGCGAAAGTTGACGAGCCCTTCCCGGGGACTTTTTCATGCTCGCACCCTCTTCCGTCGCTCGTACCTGCGTACATAAGTTGAGTGGTGGCTACAGGTTAGATTATTTCAGACGTCTGGCAGCAACCACGGCCGCGGCCAATGAGCCGCGTAGCTCCGGCGGGTCGGGAAGCTCCGCCGCCGGAAGTGGGGCCGGCGGAGGAGCGCCGCCCTACCAGCGTGCTGAAAAGAGACGAGAGGAGAGGGAAAGGCACGAAGACGCTGAAATTCAAGTTTGGCTACAGACCCGCCGCGGTGGCTCAGTAGTTGGGGCGCTCAGGCGCCCGTAGTTCCCGAGTTCGAACCCGACCGCGGCGGCTGCGTTTTTATGGAGGCAAAATGCTAAGGCGCCCGTGTGGTGTGCGATGTCAGTGCTCGTTAAAGATACCCAGGTGGTCGAAATTATTCCGCAGCCCTCCACTACGGCACCTCTTTCTTCCTTTCCTCTTTCACCCCCTCCTTTATCCCTTCCCTTACGGCGCGGTTCAGGTGTCCAACGATATATGAGACAGATACTGCGCCATTTCGTTCCCCCAAATTTAATTATTATTATTAATATTAGTTTGTCTACAGGTAATTCAGCTTCAACAAAGCATTGTAAAAAATTTCTGCTGGACAATATTTGTGAAGCGGCGTGCTTTAACATGAGACAGAAAGGAAAGAACTTGCAGACCTACCGAAGTTAATAAATAAGCGCAAGGTAACCGACATAAGGAATTTCAATATGGAGAGAATCGAGCATTCTTTAACGAACGGAGGTAGCCGAAAGCGATGAAGAGAAACTAGGCATAGGTAAAAGCTAGATGTATAGGTTAAGGGACAAGGAGGGCAATGCCATTAGCTATATGGATAAGATTAGATAGATAGATAGATGATAGATAGATAGATAGATAGATAGATAGATAGATAGATAGATAGATAGATAGATAGATAGATAGATAGATAGATAGATAGATAGATAGATAGATAGATAGATAGATAGATAGATAGATAGATAGATAGATAGATAGATAGATAGATAGATAGATAGATAGATAGATAGATAGATAGATAGATAGACAGACAGACAGACAGACAGACAGACAGACAGACAGACAGACAGACAGACAGACAGACAGACAGACAGACAGACAGACAGACAGACAGACAGACAGACAGACAGACAGACAGACAGACAGACAGACAGACAGACAGACAGACAGACAGACAGACAGACAGACAGACAGACAGACAGACAGACAGACAGACAGACAGACAGACAGACAGACAGACAGACAGACAGACAGACAGACAGACAGACAGACAGACAGACAGACAGACAGACAGACAGACAGGTATTCTTTTATTCAGACAGCAAGGTCTCGGGTGCAGTTGCAAATGGCAGATATTATTTGCCTGACGGGGCCCAAGCAACCGTCGCACAACTCAGAATAGGCAGCAAAAGGAACAAGAACTTCATGCACTTATTACATAGAGAACGCACTTTTAAATAAAATAAGCAACGGGAGTAAAGTCAATACTTTTGCAATGACAAAATTGTGCACCAAATAGTTACAAGCTATAAATTTACACAATCGACGAAAATTAATACAGTCAACGAATGATCAGAACAATATTTATATCAACAACCCATTGTTCGGTAGAACAAGAAAGCGCATAATATGTAGCATTCATTTTAAAAGATATCTTGGACCCATATTTTCAATAATTTTCATGGTCTGTGTATGTTTATTAAGAATACTGGGAAATAAATAGGAAAGCATTCAGGTACCATAGTTCGTTCGCACAAGTATCATTCCGTAGTTGCTGTGTCTTACCTTGTAAGGAGCATTGCTACTTGAATCTAATTCAACTTATTTTGATAGATACAGCTTTTATTCGGTAAAGATATGACAAAGCAACTTCAACTCAAATAATTGATCCACCTTTAGAACGGAGTGCTCTAAAAAGTACAAACCTGTGTGATCAATATTGGCAAGATTTTGTACATATCGTATGGCTTTTTCTTCAACGTTATCAACCTCATGAGTTTTGTTTTTGTTGTATACCCCAAATCAGTAAACAACAGTGAATGTGCGAATGGATAAAGGTGTAATGTAATTACCATCTCAGCCATTTGAAAACCAAGTTTCTAATTTTATTAGCACACACAGTGAGGACGGAGGGGCTTGCTCTTAAAGCAGACTTCGCTTTGAGCCTTTGAAAAACGGAGTAAGGCAACAAATTCGCTTGCGAGCCTGTGTCTACTTTCAGAGACACTAGTTGGGAGGACACTTTCGCGTGGACGACCCAATCGGCTCTTTTGCCTAAGCTGACGTCGAGGATTTCGAATCCTTTTTGCTCGTCACGTACTGCGCTCACTTGAGAACTTTTTCTGCAAAAGGCCGAGAAGGGGTTAACGCCACGGCACCGAAAGCATGTTTTGCCGAATGCTGGGCATCTGGCACGTTCGTGGAAGCGGTTACACTTAGAACACTTGAACTGCCTGCGTGCTTTGATCTGAGCCACTTCCTCTTCTCGATGGGCCTCGTCTTGCTCCGAACATTCCACAGTTTGTTCACAAGCTGGACATTTGCCCTGCTGGCGCGTTTTGATTTGTGCTACTTGTTCCTCCGCTTTGGCCCATACATTGTTTTGCTCGGCGCATACCTCTTCAGCTTTGCAAATGTCCTCTGCCTTCAGTAACGTAAGGTCCTTAACTTTCAGCATGTTTTCGCGCAACTTTGCATTCTTTGTTCCAAAGACAATCTGGTCCCTGACCATGGAGTCAGTTAGGCTTCCAAAATTGCAACTTCGTGCAAGTCTCTTCAAGTCCCGTGAAAAATGTTCGAAAGGTTCGCCCTCAAGTTGCGTTCTTGAGCGGAAGACATACCTTTCGTAGACTTCGTTCTGCTGCTGCTTGCAGTACTCCTCAAACTTCTTCGTAACTGTTTCATAATCTTCCTTGCTTAGGTTATCCGAGAACACAAAATTGTTGAATACCTCTAGGGCGTCCTCTCCGGCCACGGTGAGCAGCAGTGCGGTCTTAGCTCCCTGCGTCCGTGGTTCTTTCGGCGGCTCCGTGGCCTGCAGGAACAGCTGGAACCGCTGCTTGAAGAGGCTCCAGTTCTTCGCGGTGCTACCGGACAGCACCAGCGGCTGCGGTGGCTTCACTAAATCCATCTTGCCAGTGCACAGCGACGCCCCTTCCACCCGCGTGTTACTGCGTATACGAGGGCGACCCCACTTCTGACATCATGTTCCGGCGTCCAACAACGAACACGCAGCGTGAAAGCAACCAGAAGAAGAACGTTTATTCGGGAGTGCTTCCCAACATATATAGTGTACCGGCGGCTGCATGATAACAGACACGTGTTACAGATAGCATGCTGGCCAGGGCGCATGCAAAAATAGCATGCGCGTCTGATACGATACAGATATGTTGGCATGAATCCTATTAATATGCAGGGCCCAGTTCAAGTGTTCTTCAAAAATGACACCTAAAAATTTGTAGAAAGAGGCGCGTTCAATTACACTGTTTTCGAAAGGAAGCTGAATTCCAAAGTCCTCAGTCTTCTTGCCGGCTTTCAATACAATAAACTTTGTTTTAAAAATAGTTAAGTCTGTTAACAGGTAAATTAAGGAATGGGCTTGGGCAGGGCATGTAATGCGAAGGCGAGATAACTGCTGGTCCTTAGGGGTAACGGAGTGGATTCCAAGGGAATGTAAGCGTAGCATGGGGCGGAAAAGGTTAGGTGGGCGGATGAGATTAAGAAGTTTGCAGGCAAAGGGTGGATGCAGCTGGCAAAGGATAGGGTTAATGGGATAGACATGGGAGATGCTTTTGCCCTGCAGTGCGTGCAGTAAGGCTGATGATGGTGAAGATAAAGTTTGGTTTATTTATCTTCAGGCATAAAGATAATTCATGTAACCATGCATTAGCTTCAGCTTCGATATTATTAAGATGCATGCCGGAAAAAAAGCACACTAGTATCGTTTGCATAAAGAATTACAGCAGGCGTTCTTGGGGTGTCTATAATATCAATATTAAAAAGATAAAGAATATTCGCCTTGAATAGACTCTTGTGAGAGACCATATATTATTTGTCCTAGTTGTGACTGTTGGTCATTCAGATATGTGGACTGCACGCCACCGGAAAGATAACTGCGGATCAGCTTTGAGGCAACTCCTTGAATGCCATAAAACGGCAGCTTTTAAAACAATATGTCATGTTCAGGGGAGTCAAAAGCCTTTTTGTAATCTAAAAAAACTCAGACTGTGTACTGTTTATCATCCATATTAGAAAATATTTTATTCTTTTATTCTAAGCCATGCCATTTCAGTTGACCGTTTCTCATGAAACCCGAACTGTTCATTGGCAAAAAAATGTCTGTAATCAAAGAAATTGCATAGTCTAATTTTGATCAAATATTCTGGCAGCTTGGAAAACGAAATACAGATTTAGGTCTGCAGTTATTTATATTGTCAAATGAGGCATCTTTGTTCAAAACAGCAACTCTTGCAATTTTAATACCGTCTGGAAAAATGCCCTGAGCTAACGCTTCGTTGCATATATGCTGCACAGGCAAACTGACGAGATCAACAATAGCTATAATAGGTTAAGCATTAATTTCGTCTACACCTGAGATAGTGGGTTTATCTAGGTTTTTAAGGAAAGTGAGCACTTCATGTTCACCGCACGGATTCAAGAATATATAGAACTTCCAACAGGGGAGACTGTACAGAGACTCACGTTTTTATGTCCCGGATTTTAAAAAAAATGCTGCGCGCAAAAGTTTTGCCTAATCGAGAACAAACACCGCTAAAAACGTAGAATATTATTGCTTAATTTCTTTGAGATGAAAATAAATATCGGTACTAGCTGGCATTTGGTGGAGTTAGCGAGAAACTGTTTACGGCTACGAGTACAGTTTTTGCAGGTGCGAGCCAAGCAGCCGGTTTCATAGGCTGCGCCATCTGCCGGATGAACATGCAATTGACAAGAGACAACTTATAAGTGATTAGTGTGTGCAGTGCTGTTGAAGTCACATTTTCACTGCTGTACTTAGTAGCAGAAGCAGTGACCTTCCTGGCGAGATTAATTCCGGCGGGCAGACGAACCTCATCTTCGAAGAGAGCGCGCTTCTCGCATAAACCGAGTCGACGTTGTTTGCCTCGCCGTCCGGCAGATGGCTCAGCCTGTAAGACCGACTGCATGGCTCGCGTATGCAAAAACTGTGCTAGCAGCCGAAAACAGTTTCTTGCGAATTCCACAAATACAGGTAATTACTGACGTTTTCTTTAATGAGGTCGCAAACCACTTAACCCGCAATAATATTCTTCCTCTTGAGCAAAGTTTGCTTTTGATTAGGGCAGTATTTTGCACACAGCAATTTTTTTAAAATCTGGCGAGTAAAAACGTAAGTCCCTCTAAATTGATCAATTTCATACTTTGTCTTGTTTCTGAGACGACTTACCAGAGTATAGGAAATGCATATTACGCTTGTCTGCCAAAGCAGCCCCTCTGTATTCAACATCATTAAGTGTTAATGTGCTGGGAACGGGGCTTGTAGCCTCTTCCAGAAAATCATTAAGACAAATTCAGGTTTTCTTGGGCAGTTAGAAACTGTTGCAAATTTATTCTGGCAGTATTTTTTGTGTTTTTTTTAAATCGGAACCTAGCTTATTTCTTTTTTGTCTTCCTTCAGTATAACTGGATCTTTAAATCCGATAAATATGTTAAAAGGTTATCATTGGCTTGAATCCGGTTTTACAACTCTCTTGTTACCCACGGCTTTCGAGAAAGTTTGTGGGTTTTTCTGACTGTCAAAGGAAATGCGGTATCGTATTTGTTGTTTACTAACTGAACGGAGATATTGTACACTATACTAGGATTTAACTCATTTTATACGTCAGTCCAGGCAATGCTTTCTATCATCGATCTAACTCAACAAGATTTTCTTCGTTAAAAATTCAATACACTCTATGCTGAGCTGGCAGTTATTTCCGTTTTCTTGTTGTTCCGGAAAAAAACAAAATATAGGTATATGGTCGCTTAAATCAACTGTGAGCTCATCCGTTAGGACATTTGGTAACTCATGATTTGTAACACACACATCGATTAATGAGTATTTCTCTAGTTATTCCTGTTGGTGACTGAATAACGTTGGTGCAATAAAATGTCTCAATGGGCTCGTAAAAAGAACGTCGTGGTGAACCGTTTGTCAAAAGATCAATATTAAAATCGGCAACTAGAACAACAGGCATATTTACAATACATGCATATTCAAGAAAGTCACGCATAAACTGAATAAATTCAACAGTTTCACAAGATGGGGGTCGACAAATGCAAGCAACCAGTGTTCAGCTTCCCGCATACTTTGCTTCATCGCCATCCACTTGTCTTTCGTTAGACGCGAAGGAAAACGAGCCAGGACTGCCGAGATTTTGCCACGTTTCCAGGCAGTCTATGAAGGCCTAGTACATAACGTTGAGTCAGCTGAGCCGGTTCTAAGTCCTGCGCTCTTGGATTGATTTTTTGGAGCAGGTTTTCATTTTTGGTTTCTGTCAGTCCATATATACATCCAAGGTAATCTGTCTGCTGTATTGTTCCAGACTGTTTATTGGTTGTCCCAGTTTCCCGACTTTCTGATCAGGGTTCTTTGACTCACTTTTTTCAACCCTTTCTTTAAAGCAACAATAGCAGCCGATTGAAGCTACATTTTGGCCAACATTTGATCGTACTGATCTGACAGATGCTGAACAGACTTTTCCATATTTTACACCGTTTCTTTGACCTGGAAAAAGACATCAAACTTTTGTTTGGTTTTTGGAAATTCAAAAAGCTTTTTGCTTATTTCTGCTGACATCTTTTCAGTCAACGACTGCTCATTCCGGGATTTTCTTACTTTTCTTGAACTTCGAGAGGCTGAAATCACACACGTCTTATATCTACAACTTTCTTTAGCACTCACTGTCATTGCTCTGAGGGCATTCTTGGTCGTATTTGAACAGGCACCTACGTGATAACTGTACCCGCATTCTGAGCAGATAAGGCACCAGACTTCTGCTGAGATTGACTGATTACAAACCAGGCATATGCCAGGATCAGAATCGCACATAGCAACTGTGATGAAAAATGCCAAGCAGTACAATAAAATCACCTGCAGCAATAGTGCAGGCTAAAGCACAAGCAGCGGCGGCATTCGGCAGAAGTGTTACATAAGCTTGGTTTAGTTTGGTTTATAGGGGTTTAACGTCCCAAAGCGGCTCAGGCAATGCGGGACGCCGTAGTGAAGGGCTCCGGAAATTACGACTACCTGGGTTTCTTAAGCGTGCACTCACATTGCACAGTACACGATCCTCTAGAATTTCGCCTCCAACGAAATTCAATCGTCATGGCAGGGACCCCCCTCGTCTCTTGGGCCAGCAGCCGAGCGCCATAACCACTGAGCCACCGCGGCGGCTTACATGAGCTTGAGTGAGTGGAAACCACGGCAACAAGCAAAATGTAAGACTGCGGGCACACCCCTTGCATTGTTGCTTCCACCGCCGCCGCTGAGCAAGTGCGAAAAACACAGGTGGGCCTCGTCCCTTTATCCGATGCTGGCTGGCGTTGTGCGCCCCTGTGTCTGGAGGGACTGATAATTGTCCTTCTTGATGCTTGCATGGTCCGCAAATTGTAGAATTGCGGTAAGCGTGGCGAAGTACTGCAGATTGTAGGATTGCGGCCACAGCCCATGCGTTGTTGCTTCCGCCGACGCCACCGCGGGGACAGTGCGAAGAACACAGGTGGTCCTGGCCCTTTTATCCGATGCCGGCTGACGTTGAGCGCGCCTGTATCTGGAGGGGCTGACCATTGTCCTTGCTGCTTGCCTGGGCCACAAGGTGCAGAACTAGCGTAAGCCTGGCGAAGTACTGCAGATTGTAGGATTGCGGCTACACCCTTTGCGTTGATGCTTCCGAGACAGTGCGAAGAACACAGGTAGTCCTCGCCCTTT
>JARKHS020007106.1:0-42058 GCA_030143305.2 Amblyomma americanum | reverse complement strand
GAAGAACACAGGTGGTCCTGGCCCTTTTATCCGATGCCGGCTGACGTTGAGCGCGCCTGTATCTGGAGGGGCTGACCATTGTCCTTGCTGCTTGCCTGGGCCACAAGGTGCAGAACTAGCGTAAGCCTGGCGAAGTACTGCAGATTGTAGGATTGCGGCTACACCCTTTGCGTTGATGCTTCCGAGACAGTGCGAAGAACACAGGTAGTCCTCGCCCTTTCATCCGATGCTGGCTGGCGTGCGCGCCTGTATCTTGAGGGGCTGATCATTGTCCTTGCTGCTTGCCTGGTCCACAAGGTTTGGAACTGCCGTAAGCCTAGCGAAGTACTGCAGGATGTAGGATTACGGCCACATCCTTTGCGTTGTTGCTTCCGCCGGCCGCCGCTGTGAGTCTGAAGAACACAGGTGGTACTCGCCCTTTTATCCGATGCTGGCTGGCGTTGTGCGCGCGTGTATCTGGAGCGGCTGATCATTGTCCTTCTTGCTGCTTGCCTGGTCCACAAGGTGTAGAATCGCCGTAAGCATGCCGAAGTACTGCAGATTTTAGGACGGCGGCCACACCCCTTGCGTTGTTGCTTAAGCCTCCGCCGCTGAGACAGTGCGAAGAACTCAGAAGTTCTCGCCCTTTTATTGGAAGCTGGCTTGCGTAGTGCGCGCCTGTATCTGGAGGGGCCGATATTTGTCATTCTTGCTGCTTGCCTGGTCCACAAGGTGTAGAATCACCGTAAGCATAGCGAAGTACTCCAGATTGTAGGATTGCAGCGACACACCTTGCGTTGTTGCTTCCGCCGCCGACTCCGCTGAAGTAGTGCGAACACAAGTGGTCCTCGACCTTTTAGCCGAAAGAAAAGCAGCGCAAAAGTCGGAGACACAAAACAGGAACACAGGACGACGCGAGACTATCGACTGCATTTATTTCAAACGCGATCACATCTACACCCTTCAGTATCAAAATACGCATGCGCACATATGACAGATTTACAAGAAAATGTACATTGCAGCATCACTGACAAACATCAGGACCGCAATCATTGTGCGACACGTTAGGCTGAGCTCGAAACTCTACTTTCTTTATGTAATAGACTAACTGTCGTGTCACTTACGCATCGATCTGCTTGTTTAACGACATGGTATGCCTCTAGAATTTCGCGTTGACTCTTAGTTTATTTATTTCATCCTTTTATTCGATGCTGGCAAGAACTGTGCGCTCCGCTATCTAGAGGGTCTGATCGTTGTCCCTATTGCTGCTTGCCTGGTCTACTAGGTGTGGAAGCGCTGTAAGCCTGGCGAAGAACTGCAGAATGTAGCATTGCGGCCACACCCCTTGTGTTGTGTCCGCCGCCGCCACTGAGCAAGTGCGAAGAACACAGGTGCTCCTCGCCCTTCTATCCGATGCTAGCTGGCGTTGTGCGCACCTGTATCTGGAGGGGCTGGTTATGCTCCTTCTTGCTGCTTACCTGGTCCACAAGGTGTAGATTCGCTGTAAGCCTAGCGAAGTACAGCAGAATGTAGGATTGCGGCCACACCCCTTGCGTTGATGCTTCCGCCGTCGCCGCTGAGCAAGTCTAAGGAACAAAGGTGGGCCTCGTCCTTTTATCTCATGCTGGAGTTGTGCGCGCCGTTATCTGGAGGGGCCGATATTTGTCCTTCTTGTTACTTACCAGGTCCTCAAGGTGTAGAATCTCTATAAGCCTGGCGAAGTACTGCACATTGTAGTTTCGCGGCTGCAACCTCTTCGATGTCAGACAACCTCTTCGTTGTCTGAACTAAATTCTGAATGAAATTCTGAAAAAACCCTTGCGTTGTTGCTTCCGCCGTCGCCACTGAAAAAGTGAAAAGAACAAAGGTGGGCCTCGTCCTTTTACCTGATGCTGGCTGGAGTTGTGCGCGCCGTTATCTGGAGGGGCTGATATTTGCCCTTCTTCCTACTTGCCCGGTCCTCAAGGTGTAGAATCGCTGTAAGCCTGGCGAAGGAACATTGTAGGATTGCGGCCACACCCCTTGCGTTGGTACTTCTGCCGCCGCCGTTGAGCAAGTGCGAAGAACACAGGTGGGCCTCGTCCTTTTTTCTGATGTTGGCTGGAGCTGTGCGCGCCGCTATATGGAGGGGCCGATCGTTGTCCTTGTTGCTGCTTGCCTAGTCAACAAGGTGTAGAATCGCCGTTAGCCTGGCGAAGTACTGCAGAATGTAGGACTGCGGCCACCTTGTGTTGTTAATTTCGCCGCCACCGCTGAGCAACGGCGAAAAACACAGGTGGTCCTCGTCCTTTTAGCAGAAAGAAAAACAGCGCAAAAGGCGGAGACACAGAACAGGAACACAGGACGATGCTAGAGTATCGACTGCATTTATTTCAGAAACAATCACATTTACACCTTTCAGTATCAAGCCACGCGTGCGCACACATGACAGATTTACAAGAAAACGCAGATTGCAGCGTCACTGACAAACATCAGGACCGCAATCATTGTGCGACACGTTACGCTGAGGAGTTCAAAAATCTGATTCTTTAATCTAATAGACTAACCGTGGTGTCACTTACACTTCGAACTGCTTCTTTACAGACATGGTATGCCTCTAGAATTTCGCTTTGACTCTTAGTTTGTTAATTCCCTCCTGTTATTCGATGATGAGTGGGCTTGGCGGCACGGAAATGATGGGCCACACTTACCTGCAAAACTTTCCCATCTTGCTTGTGCAGTTCCTCGGGCTGTGCCTTCAGGCTCCTTCCGGCGAGCCTTCCCTCGTCCTGACACCATTCGTCGACTCCTGCTGCCGTGGTGGTTTTGCATCGTTGGAAAGCCTTCCCTGCGATCTACCGCTGCATTTCTCGGACGCGCCCCGCTGCCGTGTAGCCAACGCATCTGCCGACCGCGCAGCATAGCTTGCGCAGGTGTACCTTGCCCTGGATACGTCGATCTGGAGAGAGCCTCGTTATCGGGATACCAGCCTCGTGACCAAGCTATCTTCACCTCAGCTCACCGTTATAAAGCCCTCCCACAGCAATGCGCCCTTCAGTAAGCTTGGCGGCACGGAAATGATGGGCCACACTTACCTGCAAAACTTTCCCATCTTGCTTGTGCAGTTCCTCGGGCTGTGCCTTCAGGCTCCTTCCGGCGAGCCTTCCCTCGTCCTGACGCCCTTCGTCGACTCCTGCTGCCGTGGTGGTTTTGCATCCTTGGAAAGCCTTCCCTGCGATCTACCGCTGCATTTCTCGGGCGCGCCCCGCTGCCGCGTAGCCAACGCATCTGCCGACCGCGCAGCACAGCTTGCGCAGGTGTACCTTGCCCTGGATACGTCGATCTGGATAGAGCCTCGTTATCGGGATACCAGCCTCGTGACCAAGCTATCTTCACCTCAGCTCACCGTTATAAAGCCCTCCCACAGCAATGCGCCCTTCAATGGGCTTGGTGGCACGGAAATGATGGGCCACACTTACCTGCAAATCTTTCCCATCTTGCTTGTGCAGGTGAGCAATCGCCATTCTTTGTATGCAAAACGCTCTAGTAACCGCTTTTTATTAGTGCTGCCAAGCCCACACTACGCATGTAATATTGTATATGACTGTTCTTGTGTGATATCTGACTTGCTCTAGATGGCCGGTGATATTGAGTCCAACCCTGGGCCTAACACTCAGCCATCTGCATCTGACCTGCTCAATGCCATCAAAGAAGTCCAGTCTGGGCAGATAAGCATGACTGTAGAGCTAAAAACCATAAAAACATCTCTCTCGGAGCACGAAAAAGCCTTAACTGAGGTGAACAGCCGTCTTTCTAAAATTGAATCAGATGTCGCCTCCTTTTCTTCAATTAAATCTGAAGTAGAGAGCATAAAGTCTACAACAGCTGAATGCAAGGCTGAGATCGCAAAGCTGACTGCCCGGCTGGACGACGCCGAGAACCGAGCACGGAGAAATAATCTAGTGTTCTATGGAATTAAAGATTCTAAGGATGAATCATGGCAAGATTCTAAAAAAATAATCATCGATCACTGCAGCCAGCATCTGGACGTATCGTTCGAGCCTCGGGACATAGAACGCGCCCATCGTCTTGGCGCTTTTTCACCAAAAAAAACCGACCTGTTATTGTCAAATTGGCCCACTTTAAAGACAAACGACGAGTCCTATTGTCATGCAGTAAATTTAAGGATACTCGCTAGAGCGTCTCTGAGGATTATTCCTCAAACACACGTTTTGCTCGTAAACGCCTTTATGATTATGGAAAAAGCCAAGGACAAACTTTCAAATTGCGCTATGACAGATTGGTATCCGGAAATATGTCATATGTCTTTGACCACGCACTAATAACGTAATTGAACTCAAACCCTAGCAACCACCTCAAAAGAAGCGCGCAGTAAAACAGTCTCGCCGTTCCCAATTATCTTTTTTATTTACTAATATCTGCAGTGTGATCCCTAAACGCGATGCCTTGTGTAACCTGATCGAATCATGTTCTGCTAATGTAGTTTTGTTAACCGAAACTTGGCTTACCTCTGCTATTAACGACACTGAGATATTACCCTCTCTTCCCAATTTTGATATATTCCGAACCGATAGTAACGACCGGAGGGGTGGGGGGGTCCTCATTGCCACTGATCGCAACTTACGTTGTGTACGTCTAAACATTTCAAGCCCATTAGAAATGATCTGGCTCTGCTGTGATACATGTTACCCACGTGTTTTGATTGGAATCTGCTATCGCCCTCCGAACCATGATTCCTCTTTTAATTTTTTGCTGCATGACGCCCTGAACAGACAAACAACCCTCTATTCCCCTCTATTCTTATGTTCGGCGATTTCAACTTCCCATCTATCACTTGGTCCGATCTTGCTTCTACGCTTTCAAATACTAACCCTCCAAGTGAGTTCGTCCACACTTGCCTTACCTTCGGCTTAGATCAAATAATTGACCGTCCAACCAGAATAGCACACCAGTCCGCTAATATTCTCGATCTTATACTGACGTCACAACCTGATAGCTTCTCTCCGATAACTTATCTTGAAGGACTTAGCGATCACTTGGCCATTCATGCCACATTCTCTTGTCATTTTCAAAACAGCAAAAGGATAAAGAAAACGCTTACCCTTTATGATAAAGGTGACTACATCAGTCTTAACCGCGACCTCGCTACTTTTCTTAACACCTTTACATCTGGTTTTTCGCTTCGCTCCATCGAATCTAACTCGTTACTTTTTCAGTCCGAAATGCAACGCCTAATAAGCATACATGTTCCGACTATCACCATAAAAGAACGACCTGGTTCCCCATGGTATAATAAAACACTTAAAAGACTAAACAACAAAAAGAAGCGACTATTTCGTGCAGCTAAAGTGACAGACACGGATCTCGCCTGGAATAAATATTACACTACCGCTGCTAACTATGACACTCAGGTAGCCAAAACTAAAATTAACTTCTTCTCTAGCACATTACCTAACATGCTGCATGATAATCCAAAGCGCTTCTGGTAAACTATTAGCCCCTCTACTTCTAGCATAATTCACCTGGCAGATCATTCTGGAGTTCCCGTTTCCGAATCAGATGTTCCAAAATATCTTAAATGGGACATTTTCCTCTGTATTTACTCACGAACCGCCTAATAACCTCCCTGAAGCCCCCTGTTTTCTCCATGCACCAATGGATACCATTATCTTTGAGCCGCGCGGCATTGCCAAGATCATTGACGCTTTAAAAAATTCTTCATCTGCCGGTGTTGACGGCATCAACGCTAAAATTTTAAAAAACACAAAGGAACATTGTAGTGTCATGTTATCTCTCCTCTTTCAGCAGTCATTTTCTTCGTGCTCATTACCTCGTGACTAGCGGATTGGGAAGGTCATTCCAGTCTTTAAGAAAGGTAAGCGATCTTCACCACGTAACTATAGGCCAATCTCGTTAACCAGTGTTTGTTGTAAAATTATGGAACATATAATATATTCACACACTGCCCAGTTTTTGTCATCGCACAACTTTTTTCATCCTAATCAGCATGGTTTCCGTAAAGGTCGTTCCTGCGAAACGCAACTTACTCTCTTTCTTCATGATATACATGCATGCCTCGATCGTAACATTCTTACTGATGCCATATTCCTAGATTTTGAAAAGGCATTTGACAAAGTCCCTCACGCGCGCCTAATTCTTAACCTATCACGACTAAACCTGCATTCCTTAGTTCTGGGCTGGATTCGGGCTTTCCTAACTGATCGCTATCAATTCGTTCATGCTAACTCCCACTCATCATCTCTCTCCCCTGTCTTGTCTGGCGTTCCCCAGGGTACTGTTTTAGGCCCTCTTCTATTTATTATTTACATAAATGATTTACCCCTTAACATAATGTCTAACGTCCGCCTATTTGCAGATGATTGTGTTATCTACCGCCCAATAAATAATCCATCTGACATCATCACCCTTCAAGATCTTGTACGCGTCGAAGAATGGTGCAGTACATGGCTGATGTCGCTTTATAGTACTAAAACGTCCCTTCTTTCTTTTCATCGCGGCGAAACCACCAAGGTACCACTTATACTATTAACAATATTCCGGTTGCGTCAGTTGACTCGTACAAGTACCTTGGTAGCCATTTAAGTAAAGATTTAACCTGGTCTCTACACATTCACAACGTCACTAATTCAGCTAATCAAATTCTAGGGTATTTACGTCGTATCCTTTCCTTAGCCCGCTTTTCCATAAAACTTCTTTCTTACTTAACATTTGTACGTTCTAAACTAGAGTTCGCATCTGCCGCGTATGATCCCCACTATGCTAACCTTATCACCACGCTCGAAGCGGTCCAGGACCGCGCTGTCAGATTCATTTGCTCGGACTACTCTTATCACACTAGCGTATCAGCACTAAAATCACAGCTCCATCTTCCTACTCTGGCCTGTCACCGTAAAATCGCCCGTCTTTCTTTATATCATAAATTTTATCACACTTTCCACCACGAACCTCCCCCTGTCGCACACGCCCGTCGGGTTTCTCATCACAGTCATCCTAATGCCGTCTACCCTGAACAAGCCCGCACCGAAACATATCATCAATCTTTTTTCCTTAGAACAGCCAAAGACTGGAATCACCTTCCGTCCGAAGTGGCAACCATCATCAATCCCGTTCGCTTCAAATCCGCCATCGAAGACCATCTGTATTCATCTATTTAAAACCCTTTTGTTTGCCCACCCCTCATGTAATGTCCTTTTCGGACCCTTGAGGAAATAAATAAATAAAAAAAATAAATTGTGCGCGCCGCTATATGGAGGGCCTGATCGTTGTCCCTCTTGCTGCTTGCCTGGTCTACTAGGTGTAGAATTGCTGTAAGCCTGGCGAAGAACTGCAGACTGTAGGATTGCGGCCACACCCCTTGTGTTGTTGTTTCCGCCGTCTCCGCTGAGCAAATGCGAAAAACACAGGTGGGCCTCTTCCTTTTTTCCGAGGTTGGCTGGAGTTGTGCGCGCCGCTATCTGGAGGGGCCGATCGTTGTCCTTCTTGCTGCTTGCCTGCTGCACAAGGTGTAGAATCCCTGTAAGCCTGGAGAAGTACTGCTGATTGCAGGATTGCAGCTACACCCCTTACGTTGTTGCTTCCGCCACCGCCGCTAATGAAGTGCGTAGAACAAAGGTGGGGTTCGTCCTTTTTTCTGATGCTGCTGGAGTTGTACGCGCCGCTTTCCGGAGATGCCGATCGTTATCCTTGCTGCTTGCTTGGTCCATAAGGTGTAGAATCGCTGTAAGCCTGGCGAAGGAGAGCATATTGTAAGATTGCGGCAACAACTCTTTCGATGTTGCTTCCGCCACCACCGTTGACCAAGTGCATACAACAAAGGTGGGCTTCGTCCTTTTATCTGATACTGGCTGAATTTTTGCGAAACGATACGTGGAGGGGTCGATCGTTGTCCTCCTGCTTGCCTGGCTTACTAGGCGTAGAATCACTGTAAGCCTAGCGAAGAACTGCAGAATGTTGGAATGCGGCCACACCCCTTGCGTTGTTGCTTCCGAAGTCGCCGCTGGGCAAGTGAAATGAGCAAAGGTGGGCCTCCTCCTTTTATCTCACGCTGGCTGGAGTTGTGAGCGCCGTTATCTGGAGGGGCTGATATTTGCCCTTCTTGCTACTTGCCCGGTTCTCAAGGTGTAAAATCGCTGTTAGCCTGGCGAAGGAACATTGTAGGATTACGGCGACACCTCTTGCGTTGGTGCTTCGGCCGCCGCCGTTCAGCAAGTGCGAAGAACACAGGTGGGCCTCGTCCTTTTTTCTGATGTTGCCTGGAGTTGTGCGCGCCGCTATATGGAGGGGCCGATCGTTGTCCTTGTTGCTGCTTGCCTAGTCCACAAGGTGTAGAATCGCCGTTAGCCTGGCGAAGTACTGCAGAATGTAGAATTGTGTCCACATTGTGTTGTTATTTCCGCCGCCGCCGCTGAGCAACGGCGAAAAACACAGGTGGTCCTCGTCCTTTTAGCAGAATGAAAAGCAGCGCAAAAGACGGACACACAGAACAGGAAGACAGGACGACGCTAGACTGTCGACTGCATTTATTTAAGAAACGATCACATCTACACCCTTCAGTATCAAACCACGCTTGCGCACACATGACAGATTTATACGAAAAGGTAGATTGCAGCCATTATGACAAAAATCAGGACCGCAATCATTGTGCGAAACGTTACGCTAAGGAGTTCAAAAATCTGATTCTTTGATCTAATAGACTAACCGTCGTGTCACTTACACATCGATCTCCTTGTTTAACGACATGGTATGCCTCTAGAATTTCGCTTTGACTAAGTTTGTTAATTCCGTCCTGTTATCCGATGCTGGCAAGAATTGTGCGCGCCTCTATCTGGAGGCCCTGATCAATGTCCCTTTTGCTGCTTGCCTGGTCTACTAGGTGTAGAATCGCTGTAAGCCTTGCGAAGAACTGCAGATTGTAGGATTGCGGCCACACCCCTTGCGTTGTTTTTTACGCCGCCGCCGCCGCTGAGCAAGTGAAAAGAACAAAGGTGTGCCTCGTCCTTAAATCCGATGCTGGCTGGCGTTGTGCGCGCCTGTATCTGGAGGGGCTCATCATTGTCCTTCTTGCTGCTTGCCTGGTCCACAAGGTGTAGATTGTAACAAGGTAACCATGTGGGCTAGTTGGTGTGTATCATACGCTGGACAGCGTTGTCCTGTGTTCGTCTTCTCCTGGTGTCCCGTTCTTTCGCTGGTGATGTTATGTATGATACAAGGTGTAGAATTGCGGTAAGCCTGGCGAAGTACTGCAGATTGTCGAATTGCGGCCACACCCTTTCCGTGTTGCTTCCGCCGCCGCCGCTGAGCAAGTGCGAACAACACAGGTGGTCCTCGCCCTTTAATTCGATGCTGGCTGGCGTTGTGCGCGCCTGTATCTGTAGGGGCTGATTATTGTCCTGCTTAGTGCTTGCCTCGTCCAAAAGGTGTAGAATCGCTGTAGGATTGTAGGAATGTAGGATTGCGGTCATACCCCTTGTTGACGAAGAAGAAGGAGCGCCGACCAAAGAAAACAAAAAACAAAAACAGACGTTTCGGCTCCCGTACGGGAGCCTTGTTCACATTGAAATTAAGGAAGCAGCTCAGTGGCATTACATATGCTTGAAAAGAGGGCGCAGGGAGCGTGCGTAGATTGGGTTAAGATTTCCATCGTTGCGGTTGAAGGTGTGACTAGTAGTTTGATGATTAATGATTCCACGTGCAGGCGAGGGTATAGCTTTTTTTCCGTTGAAAGCACGTGTGCCCGACCCCGTCGATGTCATGGCCTGTAGATACTGCGTGCTCGGCGATAGCATTTGAATCCACTTTTTTGTTGCGTACATCGTTACTATGTTCTTTTAGCCGCCTCTCGAAATTTCCGGTTTCGCCAATGTATGCGTAGTCACAGTCGGAACAAGGAACCTTGTACACTACGCCTGGATATTTTTCTTTGTGAAGGGGGTCTTTGACATTTACCAACGCATGGCGCAGATTTCTTGTCGGAACGTGGGCGATATGAACACCAAAGGTGCGCATGATGCGTGCTAAAGCCTCGCTTAGTCCGGGAGCATAGGGCACGGCAGCACGTTTCAAGGGTGACAGAGGAGTATCGCTTGCTGGGCGACCTAACTATTTTTCCACAGATTGCACAAATGAGGTGGGGTAGTTGTTGCTTGAAAGTTCTTGTCGTACAGTTTGAAAATCAATGGTCTGGTCTTCAAGGGAGCTGCAGATGCGTTGCGATCGTTTGAAAAAGGACATAGCGACTGATTTCTTCTGTGTAGCAGGGTGAACCGAATTAAAGTTAAGGTATCTTCCGGTGTGGGTCGGTTTTCTGTAAACGCTGAAACTGAGCTTATTGCTGTCCCGCCTTATCAATACATACAGAAAGGGCAACGCACCATTCGCTTCTTCTTCGGTAGTGAAGTCTATTGCTCGTTCTATAGAATTCAAATGGTGCGAGAAGGCGGCTAAGTCAGAATTACGAATCAGGCAAAAGCAGTCGTCAACATATCTCAGGAAATTTCTAGGAGGTGATGCAAACGTTTCAAGGGTACGGCGCTCGACGGATTCCATACAGAGGATAGCGATGGTCACTGATATAGAGGCACCCATTGGTGTGCCCTGAAGTTGACGGTAAAAGCGTCCTTGAAAGACGAAATAAGTTTTATCCAGGCAGAACTGCAGGAGTCTACGGAGATCCAGAACTTCAATGGGGGTTCGTTTAGGTAGAGACTTGTCAGCTTCGAGAGCAGCAGAGCAAACTTGTACGGCCAGGTCGACAGGAACGCATGTGAAAAGCGACTTGACGTCAAACGAGACCATAAGCTCGTCATCGTCCGGTGCTATGTCGCTTACCTTCTTGATGAAATCAGTCGAGTTGCGAACGTGCGTTGAGCCAAGGCCGACAAGAGGGGAGAGGATACGATGGAGGTAGCTGGATAGACTGTGAAGAGGGGACCGACTGTAGTCTACGATGGGGCGCATGGGTACATTAGGTTTGTGCACCTTCGGTAGACCGTAGAGAGCAGGGGGTGAGCCGTTGGTGCACAGCAGAGTGAAGTAGAGTGGCTTGTAGGTCGGGGGAACGAAACGCGGAAGAGGAGGAATTTTTCGCTCACGTGGAGGAGAAGGTATTTTCCGCTCACGCGGAGGAGGTATTTTTCGCTCACCCGGAGAAGGTATTTCTCGCAAACGCGAAGGAGGAGGTATTTGTCGCTCACGCGGAGGAGGAGGAATATTTCGCTCACGTGGAGAAGGTATTTTCCGCTCACGCGGAGGAGGTATTTTTCGCTCACCCGGAGAAGGTATTTCTCGCAAACGCGAAGGAGGAGGTATTTGTCGCTCACGCGGAGGAGGAGGTATATTTCGCTCACGTGGAGGAGAAGGTATTTTTCACTCACCAGGCGGAGGAGGTACCTTTCGCTCACGTGCAGGAGAAGGTATTTCTCGCTCACGCAGAAGAGGAGAGATTTTTCGCTCACGTGGAGGAGAAGGCATTTCTAGCAAACGCGGTGGCGGAGGTATTTTTCGCTGAAGTTGAGAAGGTAGTTCTCGCTCACGTGGAGGAGGAGGTATTTTTCGCTCACAAGGAGGAGATGTATCTTTCGCTCACGCGCAGGAGAAGTTATTTTTTGCTCACGTGGAGGAAAAGGTATTTTCGCTCACAAGGAGGAGAAGGTATTTCTCGCTCAAGCGGAGGAGGAGGTGTTTTTAGCTCACGTGGAGAAGGTATTTCACGAAAACGCGGAAGCGGAGGTATTTCTCAATCACGAGGAGGGATCTTTCGCAAACGCGGAGGCGGAGGTATTTCTCGCTCATGCGGACGAGGAGGGATTTTTCGCTCACGTGGAGAAGGTATTTTTCGATCACAAGGAGAAGTATGTTTCGCTCACGCGGAGGAGAAAGTATTTCTTCGCTCACGGGAGGAGAATTTTTTCGCTCACAAGGACGAGGAGGTATTTTTCGCTCACGTGCAGGAGAAGGTATTTCTCGCTCACGCGGAGGAGGAGGTAGTTTTCGCTCACGTGGAGGAGACGGTATTTTTCGCTCACGCGGAGGAGGAGGGATTTTTCGCTCACGTGGAGGAGAAGGTATTTCTCGCTCACACGGAGGAGGAGGGATTTTTCGCTCACAGTGGAGGAGAAGTTATTTCTCGCTCACGCGGAGGAGGAAGTTTTGTTGCTCACGTGGAGGAGAAGGCATTTCACGCAAACGCGGAGCGGAGGTATTTCTCGCTCACGCGGAGGAGGAGAATTTTCGCTCCGGGAGGAGAAGGTATTTCCTCTTTCACGAGGAGGAGGAGGTATTTTTCGCTCACGTGGAGGAGAAGGTATTTTCTCGCTCACGCGGAGGAGGAGGAATTTTTCGCTCACGTGGAGGAGAAGGTATTTTTCGCTCACGAGGAGGAGAAGAGTATTTTCCGCTCACGCGGAGCGAGATTTTTCGCTCACGCGGAGGAGAAGGTATTTCTCGCAAACGCGGAGGCGGAGGTATTTCTCGCTCACGCGGAGGAGGAGGAAATTTTTCGCTCTCGTGGAGGAGAAGGTATTCCTCTTTCACATGGAGGAGGAGGGATTTTTCGCTCACGCGAAGAGAGGTATTTCTCGCACACGCGGAGGCGGAGGTATTTGTCGCTCACGCGGAGGAGGAGGAGATTTTTCGCTCACGTGGAGGAGAAAGTATTTTCCGGTAACGCGGAGGAGGTAATTTTCGCTCACGCGGAGAAGGTATTTCTCGCAAACGCGGAGGCGGAGGTATTTGTCGCTCACGCGGAGGAGGTGGAATTTTTCGCTCACGTGCAGGAGAATGTATTTCTCGTTCACGCGGACGAGGAGGGATTTTTCGCTCACGTGGAGGAGAAGGCATTTCTAGCAAACGCCGTGGCGGAGGTATTTTTCGCTCAAGTTGAGAAGGAATTTCTCGTCACGCGGAGAAGGAGGTATTTTTCGCTCACTAGGAGGAGGAGTATTTTTCGCTCACGCGCAGGAGAAGGTATTTCTTGCTCGCGAGGAGGAGGAGGGATTTTTCGCTCACGTGGAGGAGAAGGTATTTCTCGCTCAAGCGGAGGAGGAGGTGTTTTTAGCTCACGTGGAGGAGAAGGTATTTTCGCACAAGGAGGCGGAGGTGTTTCTCGCTCACGCGGAGGAGGAGGAATTTTTCGCTCACGTGAGGAGAAGGTATTTTTCGCTCACAAGGAGGATCAGGATATCTTTCGCTCACGCGGAGGAGAATGTATTTCTCGCAAATGCGGAGGCGGAAGTATATCACGCTCACGCGAACAAGGAGGGATGTTTTGCTCACGTGGAGGAGAAGGTATTTCTCACTCACACGGAGGTATTTTTCGCTAACGTGAAGATATATCTCGCCCACGTGGAGGAGTAGGTATTTCTCGCTCAAGCGGAGGAGGTGTTTTCGCTCACGAGGAGAAGATATTTCTTTGCTCACGAGGAGGAGGAGGCGGTTTAACCTCTCGTGGAGGAGAAGGTAATTCTCGCAAACGCGGAGGCGGAGGTGTCTCTCGCTCACGAAGAGGAGAAGGAATATTTCGCTCACGTGGTGGAGAAGGTAATTTTCGCTCACAAGGAGGATCAGGGTATCTTTCGCTCAAGCCGAGGCGGGATTTTTCGCTCACATGGAGGAGAAAGTATTTCTCGCAAACGGTGAGGCGGAGGTATTTCTCGCTCATGCGGAGGAGGAAGAATGTTTTGCTCACGCGGAAGAGAAGGCGTATTTCGCTCACTAGGAGGAGGAGGTATCTTTCGCTCGCGCGGAGAAGGTATTTCTCGCAAACGCAGGGGCGCAGGTATTTTTCGCTGACAAAGAGGAGGAGTATTTTTCGCTCACGCGCAGGAGAAGGTATTTCTTGCTCACGAGGAGGAGGAGGGATTTTTCGCTCACGTGGAGGAGAAGGTATTTCTCGCTCAAGCGGAAGAGGAGGTGTTTTTAGCTCACGTGGAGGAGAAGGTATTTCTCGCTCACGTGGAGGAGGAGGAATTTTTCGCTCTCGGGGGAGAAGGTATTTCGCTCACAAGGAGGATCAGGATATCTTTCGCTCAGGCGGAGGAGAATGTATTTCTCGCAAATGCGGAAGCGGTGGTATATCACGCTCACGCGGAGGAGGGATTTTTGCTCACGTGTAGGAGAAGGTAATTTCGCACACGTGGAGGAGAAGGTATTTCTCGCAAACGCAGAGGCGGAGGTATTCCTCGCTCACGCGGAAGAGGAGGGAGTTTTCGCTCACGTGGAGTACAAGGGGTTTCTCGCTCACGTGGAGGAGAAGGTATATCTCGCTTCGCGGAGGAGGAGGTATCTTTCGCTCAAGCGGAGGAGAAGGTATTTCTCGCAAACGCGGAGGCGGAGGCATTTCTCGCTCACGCCGAGGAGGAATTTTTCGCTCACGTGGAAGAAAAGGTATTTTTCGCTCAGGTGGAGGAGGAGGTATTTTTCGCTCATGTGGAGGAGAAGCTATTTTTTGCTCACACGGAGGAGGAGGGATTGTTCTCTCTCGTGGAGGAGGTATTTTTCTCTCACGCGGAGGAGAAACTTTTCGCTCACGTGGAGGGGAAGATATTTCTCGCTCACGTGGAGGAGCAGGTATTTCACGCTCACGCGGCGCAGGAGGGATTTTTCGCTCATGTGGAGAAAAAGGTGTTTCCCGCTCACGTGGAGAAGAAAGAATTTCTCGCTCACGTGGAGGAGAAGGTATTTTTTCGCTCACGCGGAGGAGAAGGTATTTCTCGCTCACGCGGAGGAGGAAGGATTTTTCGCTCAGGTGGAAGAGAAGGTATTCTTCGCTCACAAGAAGGAGGAGGTATCTTTCTCTCATGCGGAGGAGAATGTATTTCTCGCTCATGGAGAGGGGGAGGGATTTTCGCTCACGTGGAGGAGAAGGTATTTCTCACAAACGCGGATGCGGCGGTATTTCTCGCTCACGCGAACAAGGAGAGATATTTTGCTCACGTGGAGGAGTAGGTATTTCTCGCTCAAGCTGAGGAGGAGGTATTTTCGCTCACGAGGAGGAGAAGATATTTCTTTGCTCACGAGGAGGAGGAGGCGGTTTAACCTCACGTGGATTAGAAGGTATTTCTCGCAAACGCGGAGGTGGAGGTGTCTCTCGCTCACGACGAGGAGAAGGAATTTTTCGCTTACGTGGGGGAGAAGGTAATTTTCGCTCACAAGGAGGATCAGGGTATCTTTCGCTCAAGCGGAGGCGGGATTTTTCGCACACATGGAGGAGAAAGTATTTCTCGCAAACGCGGAGGCGGAGGTATTTCTCGCTCACGCGGAGGAGGAAGAATTTTTCGCTCACGTGGAGGAGAATCTATTTTTCGCTCACAAGGACGAGGAGGTACCTTTCGCTCACGTGCAGGAGAAGGTATTTCTCGCTCACGTGGAAGAGGAGGGATTTTTCGCTCACGTGGAGGAGAAGGCATTTCTAGCAAACGCGGAGGAGGAGGTATTCTTCGCTCACGAGGAGAAGGTATTTCTCGCTCACGGGGAGGAGGAGGTATTTTTCGCTCACAAGGAGGAGGAGTATCTTTCGCTCAACGCAGGAGAAGGTATTTCTTGCTCACGGAGAGGAGGGATTTTTCGCTCACGTGGAGGAGAAGGTATTTCTTGCTCATGAGGAGGAGGAGGGATTTTTCGCTCACGTGGAGGAGAAGGTATTTATCGCTCACGTGGAGGAGAAGGTATTTGTCGCTCACGCGGAGGAGGTGATTTTTCGCTCACGTGGAGGAGAAGGTATTTCTCCGCAAACGCGGAGGAGGAGGTAATTTTCGCTCACGCGGAGGAGGAGGAATTTTTTGCTCACGCGGAGGAGGAGGTGTATTTCGCTCACAAGGAGGAGGAGGTACCTTTCGCTCACGTGCAGGAGAAGGTATTTCTCGCTCACGTGGACGAGGAGGGATTTTTCGCTCACGGGAGGAGAAGGTATTTCTAGCAAACGGGTGGCGCAGGTATTTTCGCTCACGTTGAGAAGGTATTTCTCGCTCACGCGGAGGAGGAGGTATTTTTCGCTCACAAGGAGGAGGAGTATCTTTCACTCATGCGCAGGAGAAGGTATTTCTTGCTCACGAGGAGGAGGAGAGATTTTTCGCTCACGTGGAGCTGAAAGTATTTTTCGCTCACGTGGAGGAGAATGTATTTCTCGCAAACGCGGAGGCGGTGGTATTTCTCGCTCACGCGGAGGAGGAAGAGAAGGTATTTCACGCTCACGCGGAGAGAGGTATTTTTCGCTCTCGCGAAGGAGAAGGTATTTCTCGCTCACACGGAGGAGGAGGAATTTTTCACTCTCGTGAGGAGAAGGTATTCCTCGCTCACACGGAGGAGGAGGGATTTTCGCTCACGTGGAGGAGAAGGTATTTCTCGTCAACGGAGGAGGAGATTTCTTGCTCACGTGGAGGAGAAGGTATTCCTCGTTCACACGGAGGAGGAGGGATTTTTCGCTCACGTGGAGGAGAAGGTATTTTCCGGTCACGCGGAGGTGGTATTTTTCGCTCACGCGGAGAAAGTAGTTCTCGCAAAAGCGGAGGCGTAGGTATTTCTCGCTCAAGTGGTGGAGGAGGTATCTTTCGCACACGCAGAGAAGGTATTTCTCGCAAACGCGGGGCGGAGGTATTTGTCGCTCACGCGGAGGAGGAGGAATTTTTCGCTCACGTGGAGGAGAAGGTATTTTTCGCTCACAAGGATGAGGAGCTACCTTTCGCTCACGTGCAGCAGAATGTATTTCTCGCTCACGCGGAGGAGGGATGTTTTCGCTCACGCGGAGGAGAAGGCATGTTCGCAAACGCGGAGGCGGAGGTATCTTTCGCTCACGCGGAGAGAGGTATTTCTCGCTCACGCGGAGAAGGAGGTATTTTTCGATGCACAAGGAGGAGGAGTATCTTTCGCTCACGCGCAGGAGAAGGTATTTCTTGCTCACGAGGAGGAGGAGGGATTTTTCGCTCACGTGGAGGAGAAGGTATTTCTCGCTCAAGCGGAGGAGGAGGTGTTTTTAGCTCACGTGGAGGAGAAGGTATTTTCATCGCTCACGCGGAGGAGGAGGAATTTTTCGCTCTCGTGGGGAGAAGGTATTTTCGCTCACAAGGAGGATCAGGATATCTTTCGCTCACGCGGAGGAGAATGTATTACTCGCAAATGCTGAGGCGGAGGTATTTCTCGCTCACGCGGAAGAGGAGGGAGTTTTCGCTCACGTGGAGAACAAGGGGTTTCTCGCTCACGTGGAGGAGAAGGTATATCTCGCTTCGCGGAGGAGGAGGTACCTTTCGCTCACGCGGAGAAGGTATTTCTCGCAAACGCGGAGGCGGAGGAATTTTTCGCTCACGTGGAAGAAAAGGTATTTTTTGCTCACACGGAGGAGGAGGGATTGTTCGCTCACGTGGAGGAGGTATTTTTCGCTCCCGCGGAGGAGAATGTATTTCTCGCTCATGCAGAGGAGAAGTAATTTTTCGCTCACGTGGAGGAGAAGGTATTTCTCACAAACGCGGAGGCGGCGTTATTTCTCGCTCACGCGAACAAGGAGGGATGTTTTGCTCTCGTGTAGGAGAAGGTGTTTTCGCTCACGAGGAGGAGAAGATATTTCTTTGCTCACGAGGAGAAGGAGGCGGTTTAACCTCACGTGGAGGAGAAGGTATTTCTCGCAAACACGGAGGCGGAGGTGTCTCTCGCTCACGAAGAGGAGAAGGGATTTTTCGCTCACGTGGGGGAGAAGGTAATTTTCGCTCACAAGGAGGATCAGGGTATCTTTCGCTCAAGCGGAGGCGGGATTTTTCGCTCACATGAAGGAGAAAGTATTTCTCGCAAACGCTGAGGCGGAAGTATTTCTCGCTCATGCGGAGGAGGAATTTTTTGCTCACGCGGAAGAGAAGGTGTATTTCGCTCACAAGGAGGACGAGGTATCTTTCGCTCGCGCGGAGAAGGTATTTCTCGAAAACGCAGAGGCAGAGGTATTTCTCGCTCACGTGGAGGAGGAGGTATCTATAGCTCACGCGGAGAAGGTATTTCTCGCAAACGCGGAGGCGGAGGTATTTGTCGGTCACGCGGAGGAGGAGGAAGTTTTCGCTCACGTGGAGGAGAAGCTATTTTTCGCTCACAAGGAGGAGGAGGTACCTTTCGCTCACGTGCAGGAGAAGATATTTCTCGCTCACGTGGAAGAGGAGGGATTTTTCGCTCACGTGGAGGCGACGGCATTCCTAGCAAACGCGGTGGCTGAGGTATTCTACGCTCACGTTGAGAAGGTATTTCTCGCTCACGTGGAGGAGGAGGTATTTATCGCTCACAAAGAGGAGGACTATCTTTCGCTCACACGCAGGAGAAAGTATTTCTTGCTCACGAAGAGGTGGAGGGATTTTTCACTCACGTGTAGGAGAAGGTATTTCTTGCTAACGAGGAGGAGGAGAGATTTTTCGCTCACGTGGAGTTGAAGGTATTTATCACTCACGTGGAGGAGAAGGTATTTGTCGCTCACGCGGAGAATGAGGTATTTTCGCTCACGTGGAGGAGAAGGTATTTCTCGCAAAGGCGGAAGGGGAGGTATTTCGCGGTCATGCGGAGGAGGAGGAATTTTTGCTCACGCGGAGTAGAAGGTGTATTTCGCTCACAAGGAGGAGGAGGTACTTTTCGCTCACGTGCAGCTGAAAATATTTCTAGCTCACGCGGACGAGGAGGGATTTTTTGCTCACGTGGAGGAGAACGTATTTCTAGCAAACGGAGTGGCGCAGGTATTCTTCGCTCACGTTGAGAAGGTATTTCGCGCTCACGCTGAGGAGGAGGTATTTTTCGCTCACAAGGAGGAGGAGCATCTTTCAATCATGCGCAGGAGAAGGTATTTCTTGCTCACGAGGAGGAGGAGAGATTTTTCGCTCACGTGGAGCTGAAAGTATTTTTCGCTCACGTGGAGGAGAATGTATTTCTCACAAACGCGGAGGCGGTGGTATTTCTCGCTCACGCGGAGGAGGAAGGAGAAGGTATTTCACGCTCACGCGGAAGAGGTATTTTTCGCTCTCGTGAAGGAGAAGGTATTTCTCGCTCACCCGGAGGAGGAGGAATTTTTCACTCTCGTGGAGGAGAAGGTATTCCTCGCTCACACAAAGGAGGAGAGACTTTCGCTCAAATGGAGGAGAAGGTATTTCTCGGTCACGCTGAGGAGGAATTTCTTGCTCACGTGGAGGGGAAGGTATTCCTCGTTCACACGGAGGAGGAGGGATTTTTCGCTCACGTGGAGGAGAAGGTATTTTCCGGTCACGCGGAGGTGGTATTTTTCGCTCACGCGGAGAAAGTAGTTCTCGCAAACGCGGAGGCGGAGGTATTTCTCGCTCAAGTGGTGGAGGAGGTATCTTTCGCACACGCGGAGATGGTATTTCTCGCAAACGCGGGGGCGGAGGTATTTGTCGCTCACGCGGAGGAGGAGGAATTTTTCGCTCACGTGGATGAGAAGGTATTTTTCGCTCACAAGGATGAGGAGGTACCTTTCGCTCACGTGCAGGAGAATGTATTTCTCGCTTATGCGGACGAGGAGGGATTTTTCGCTCACGTGGAGGAGAAGGCATTTGTAGCAAACGCGGTGGCGGAGGCATTTTTCGCTCAAGTTGAGAGGGTATTTCTTGCTCACGCGGAGAAGGAGGTATTTTTCACTCACAAGGAGGACGAGTATCTTTCGCTCACGCGCAGGAGAAGGTATTTCTTGCTCACGAGGAGGAGGAGGGGATTTTCGCTCACGTGGAGGAGAAGATATTTCTCGATCAAGCGGAGGAGGAGGTGTTTTTATCTGACGTGGAGGAGAAGGTAATTCTCGCAAACGCGGAGGCGGAGGTGTTTCTCGCTAACGCGGAGGAGGAGGAATTTTTCCCTCTCGGAGGGAGAAGGTATTTTTCGATCACAAGGAGGATCAGGATATCTTTCGCTCACGCGGAGGAGAATGTATTTCTCGCAAATGCGGAGGCGGAGGTATATCACGCTCACGAGGAGAAGGGATTTTTGCTCACGTGTAGGAGAAGGTATTTTCGCACACGTGGAGGAGAAGGTATTTCTCGCAAACGCAGAGGCGGAGGTATTTCTCGCTCACGCGGAAGAGGAGGGAGTTTTCGCTCACATGGAGAACAAGGGGTTTCTCGCTCACGTGGAGGAGAAGGTATATCTCGCTTCGCGGAGGAGGAGGTACCTTTCGCTCACGCGGAGAAGGTATTTCTCGCAAACGCGGAGGCGGAGTAATTTTTCGCACACGTGGAAGAAAAGGTATTTTTTGCTCACACGGAGGAGAAGGGATTGTTCGCTCACGTGGAGGAGGTATTTTTCGCTCACGCGGAGGAGAATGTATTTCTAGCTCATGCAGAGGAGAAGTAATTTTTCGCTCACGTGGAGGAGAAGGTATTTCTCACAAACGCGGAGGTGGCGGTATTTCTCGCTCACGCGAACAAGGAGGGATGTTTTGCTCTCGTGTAGGAGAAGGTGTTTTCGCTCACGAGGAGAAGATATTTCTTTGCTCACGAGGAGGAGGAGGCGGTTTAACCTCACGTGGAGGACAAGGTATTTCTCGCAAACGCGGAGGCGGAGGTGCCTCTCGCTCACGAAGAGGAGAAGAGATTTTTCGCTCACGTGGGGGAGAAGGTAATTTTCGCTCACAAGGAGGATCAGGGTATCTTTCGCTCAAGCAGAGGCGGGATTTTTCGCTCACATGGAGGAGAAAGTATTTCTCGCAAACGCTGAGGCGGAAGTATTTCTCGCTCATGCGGAGGAGCAATTTTTTGCTCACGCGGAAGAGAAGGTGTATTTCGCTCACAAGGAGGAGGAGGTATCTTTCGCTCGCGCGGAGAAGGTATTTCTCGCAAACGCAGAGGGGGAGGTATTTCTCGCTCACGTGGAGGAGGAAGTATCTATAGCTCACGCGGAGAAGGTATTTCTCGCAAACGCGGAGGCGGAGGTATTTGTCGCTCACTCGGACGAGGAGGAATTTTTCGCTCACGTGGAGGAGAAGGCATTTCTAGCAAACGCGGTGGCTAAGGTATTCTTCGCTCACGATGAGAAGGTATTTCTCGCTCACGCGGAGGAGGAGGTATTTTTCGCTCACAGAGCGCAGGAGTATCTTTCGCTCACACGCAGGAGAAGGTATTTCTTGCTCACCGGGAGGTGGAGGGATTTTTGACTCACGCGGAGGAGAAGCTATTTCTTGCTCACGAGGATTAGGAGAGATTTTTCGCTCACGTGGAGTTGAAGGTATTTATCGCTCACATGGAGGAGAAGGAATTTCTCGCTCAAATGGAGGAGGAGGTGTTTTTATCACACGTGGAGGAGAAGGTATTTCTCGCAAAGGCGGAGGCGGAGCTGTTTCTGGCTCACGCGGAGGAGGAGGAATTTTTCGCTCACGGGGGGGAGAAGGTATTTTTCGCTCACAAGGAGGATCAGAGTATCTTTCGCTCATGCGGAGGAAAAGGTATTTCTCGCTCACGCGGCGGAGGGATTTTTCGCTCACGTGGAGGATAAGGTATTTCCCGCAAACGCGGAGGCGGAGGTATTTCTCGCTCACGCGGAGGAAGAGGGATTTCTCGCTCACGTGGATGAGTAGGTGCATTTCGCGCACAAGGTGGAGGAGGTATCTTTCGCTCACGCGGAGAAGGTATTTCACGCAAAAGCAGAGGCGGAGGTATTTTTCGCTCATGTTGAGGAGAAGGTATTTCTTGCTCACGCAGTGGAGGAGGTATTTTTCGCTCACAAGGAGAAGTATCTTTCGCTAACGCGGAGAAGGTATTTCTTGCTCACGAGGAGGAGGAGAGTTTTTTCGCTCACGTGGAGATGGTATTTCTCGCTCACGCGGATGAGGAGGTATTTTTCGCTCACGTGGAGGAGACTGTATTTCTCGCTCACGCGGAGGAGGGATTTTTTCGCTCACGTGGAGAAGTTATTTCTCGCTCACACGGTGGAGGAAGTATTTTTCTCTCACGTGGAGGAGAAGGTATTTCTCGCTCACGTGGAAAAGTTATTGTTCGCTCACGTGGAGGAGAAGCTATATCTCGCAAACGCGGACGCGGTGGTATTTCTCACTCACGTGGAGGAGGAAGGAGAAGTTTTTCTCGCTCACGCGGAGGAGGGGGAATTTTTCGCTCTAGTGGAGGAGAAGGTATTCCTCGCTCACACGGAGGAGGAGGGATTTTTCGCTCACGTGGAGGAGATGGTATGTTCCGCTCATGCGGAGGAGGTATTTTTCGCTCACGTGGAGGAGACGGTATTTCACGCTCACGCGGAGGAGGAGGTATTTTTAGCTAACGTTGAGGAGAAGGTATTTCTCGCGCACGCGGAGGAGGAGAGATTTTTCGCTCATGCAGAGGAGAAGGTATTTCTCGCTCACGCGGAGGAGGAATTTCTTGCTCATGTGGAGGAGAAGGTATTTATCGCTCACGCGGAGGAGGAGGAATTTTTCGCTTTCGTTGGTGAGAAGGTATTCCTCGTTCACACGAACAAGAAGGAATTTTTCGCTCACGTGGCGGAGAAGGTATTTTCCGCTCATGCGGAGGAGGTATTTTTCGCTCACGTGGAGGAGAAGGTATTTCTCGCTCACGACGAGAAGGAGGAATTTTTTGCTCTCGCGGAGGAGAAGGTACTCCTCGTTCACACGGAGGAGGAGGGATTTTTCGCTCACGCCCAGGAGAAGGTATTTTCTGCTCACGCGGAGGAGGTATTTTTCGCTCACGTGGAGGAGATATTTCTCGCTCACGAGTAGAAGGAGGAATTTTTCGCTCACAAGGAGGTCAGGGTATCTTTCGCTCACGCGGAGGAGGTATTTTTCGCTCACACGGAGGAGAAGATATCTTTCGCTCACGCAGAAGAGAAGGTATTTCTCGCTCACGCGCAAGAGGAGAGATTTTTCGCTCACGTGGAGGAGAATGCATTTCTAGCAAACGCGGAGGCGGAGGTATTTTTCGCTCATGTTGAGGAGAACGTATTTCTCGGTCACACGGAGGAGGGGGTATTTTTCGCTCACAAGGAGAAGTATCTTTCGCTCACGCAGAGGAGAGGAGAGTTTTTCGCTCACGTGGAGAAGGTATTTCTCGCTCACGCGGAGGGGGAGGTATTTTTCGCTCACGTGGAGGAGATGGTATTTTTCGCTTACGCTGAGGAGGAGGGATTTTTTCGCTCACGTGGAGGAGGAGGTATTTGTCGCTCCTGCGGTGGAAGACGTATTTTTTGCTCACGTGGAGAAGTTATTTTTCGCTCACGTGGAGGCGAATGTATTTCTCGCACACGCGGAGGCGGTGGTATTTCTGGCTCACGCTGAGGAGGGATTTTTCGCTCACTTGGAGGAGAAGGTACTTCTCGAAAACGCGGAGGCGGAGGTATTTCTCCCTCACGCGGAGGAGGAGAGATTTCTCGCTCACGTGGAGGAGAAGGTGCATTTCGCCCACAAGGTGGAGGAGGTATCTTTTGCTCACGCGGAGAAGGTATTTCTCGCAATCGCGGAGGCGGAGGTATTTCTCGCTCACATGGAGGAGGAGGTATCTCTCTCGCGCGTAAAAAGCATTTCTTGCAAACGCGGAGGCGGAGGTATTTATCGCTCACGCGGAAGAGGACAAATTTTTCGCTCACGTGGAGGAGAAGGTATTTCTAGCAAACGCGGAGGCAGATGTATTTTTCGCTCACGTTGAGGTGAAGGTAATTCTCGCTCACGAGGAGGAGGAGGAATTTTTCGCTCTCGTGGAGGAGAAGGTATTCCTCGCTCACACGGAGGAGGAGGGATTTTTCGCTCATGTGGAGGAGAAGGTATCTTCCGCTCATGCGGAGGAGGTATTTTTCGCTCACGTGGAGAAGAAGGTATTTCTTGCTCACGCGGAGGAGGAGGGATTTTGCGCTCACGTGGAGGAGAAGGTATTTCGCGCTCACGCGAGAAGGAGGAGGTATTTGTCGCTCACGTGGAGAAGGTATTTTTCGCTCACGTGGAGGAGAAAGTATTTTTTGCTCTCGTGGAGGAGAAGGTATTTTTCGCTCACGCGGAGGAGGAGCGATTTTTCGTTCACGTGGAGGAGAAGGTGTTTCCCGCTCACGTGGAGGAGAAAGTATTTTTGGCTCACGTTAAGGAGGTGTTTTTCGCTCACGTGCAGTAGGAGAGATTTTTCGCTCATGTGGAGGAGAAGGTATTTCTCGCTCACGCGGAGGAGGAGGGATTTTTCGCTCACGTGGAGGAGAAAGTATTTTTTGGTCACGTGGCGAAGAAGGTATTTTTTGCTCACGTGGAGGAGAAAGTAATTTTCGCTCGCGCGGAGGAGGAGGGATTTTTCACTCACGTGTAGATGAAGGGGTTTTTCGCTCATGTGGAGGAGGAGGAATTTTTCGTTCATGTGGAGGAGAAGGTATTTCTCGCTCACGCGGAGGAGCGGGGATTTTTTGCTCTCGTGGAGGAGAAAGTATTTTTTGCTCACGTGGCGAAGGTATTTTTCGCTCACGTGGAGGAGAGGTATTTTACGCTCACGCGGAGGAGGAGGAATTTTTCACTCACGTGTATGTGAAGGGGTTTTTCTCGCACGTGGAGAAGGAGGTATTTTTCGCTCACGCGGAGAAGGGGGATATTTCGCTCACCTGGAGGTGAAGGTGTTTTGCGCTCATGTGGAGGAGGAGGAATTTTTCGCTCACGTGGAGGACAAGGTATTTTTCGCGAACGTGGAGGAGAAGGTATTTTTCGCTCACGCGGAGGAGGAGCAATTTTTTGCTCACGTGGAGAAGAAGGTGTTTCTCGCTCACCTGGAGGAGAAGGTATTTTTCGCTCACGTGGAGGTGTCTTTCGCTCACGCGGAGGAGGGGGGATTTCTCGCTCATGTGGAGGAGAAGGTATTTTTCGCTCATGAGGAGGAGAAAGTATTTTTCGCTCACGCGGAGGAGGAGGGATTTTTCACTCACGTGTAGGTGAAGGGGTTTTTCGCTCATGTGGAGGAGGACGAATTTTTCGCTCACGTGGAGAAGGTATTTTTAACTCACGTGGAGGAGAAGGTATTTTTCGCTCACGCAGAGGAGGAGCAATTTTTCGCTCACGTGGAGGAGAAGGTATTTCTCGCTCACGCGGAGGAGGGATTTTTCGCTCACGTGAAGGAGAAGGTATTTTTCGCTCAATAAAGAGGAGAAGGTACCTTTCGCTCACGTGGAGGAGAAGGTGTTTCTCGCTCACGCAGAGGAGGAGAGCTTTTTCGTTCACGCGGAGGAGGAAGTATTTTTCGCTCACTGCCGACGCCGACGACACCGGCTTTTCTGCGACACGAGCTTCTTAACGCCGTCGCGTTAAGACACGTTTCCGATGCGGTGCCATGAAAAAATGTGTACACATACACGCAATGGGCCTCTTCGATTTACCTGCGCACGGGTAGCCCGCTCTAGGGCAGGAAGTGCGCCGCTGACATGAAAGCGCATCATGGCTGCATGGGCTAGTGTCCAGCGGAACCAGCCTGAAGGAAATCACGGCGGCAAGAGAGTAGCCGATCACAGAGGGCAGATGCTCTCCGTATCTTCGCGTACTGCTGCGTATCGTTACTACGCGGGAGCACGGTAGAAATAGGCTGATTGAGAAAGAAATCAACGGACTGAAGTCATTAAGGGCTGCCGCAGACTGCACAACCAACGGCCGATCACGCTTACGTCCGTATACTTCAGCGACGACAACGCAAGCGTGTGCCTTCTGTGCTTCGGTGCCTTCGGAGTGTGTGCTGTGCAAGCTTCGAGAAATCCTCAAAAGCATGCGATGGTTAATCTACCGTCTTTCAGACGACAACACATCGAAGAGAAAATTTGGCCGGGCGTTGATCCTTAAACCACACACCGTGCTCTCGGATTATCGCCTGTTTGTTTACTACGCAGTAAGTGTGACTGTTATGACCTCAGACGATCTACCCTGCATGGTGATTGATCTGCTGTGGTCGTCGCGATTTCTACGTACCGCAGCGGTGGCTAAGTGGTTGAGCATCCGCCTCGTATGCGGGAGGTGCGGGGTTCGATCCCCAGTGCCGCCGGGTACCCACCGGTGATACAATGGGTACAAGCTTTCCCCTGGTCTGGTGCTCGGCTTATTTAGGGTGAAATGCTTGGGAAATGGGTCTCTGACCCCACCTTGAGAAAAAGAAAAAATACCTTGTGACATGGCGCTCTTTGGCCATAGCTGCCCTTGCGCCATAAAAATCCATAATCATCATCATCATCTTAAAATGCTTCCTGTGGGCTGTAAACAGAAAAGAATGTGGAAACGTTCCGTTCAACTGTAGTCTGTCAGTCGCCGGCTGTTGCTGCCGGCAAGGAATGCACGCATTATCTTGTAGAAAGCGCATAACAGCTGGTTGAGCATTCATCTAGAGCAGGCGGGTGCACTGTACAAATTTAGCTACGTTAATTATCGTATCTTTAATGCTACAGCTTTGCCGCAAAGGACTGGCACTCGAATGAAAGGCGCTGCAATCCAGCCTTGCCTGACGGCGGCGCGTGTGCTTGCTTGATGATCCGCGCTGGGAAATCTTTTATCTCCTTGATGAGCGAAACGCACGGGGAGATGCGTACGTACGGTACTTCTCGGATATACTTTAAGTATTTTTGGCTGATGGGGCCCGAGCCTCAAGCTGCACGACTAGTCGGCGACGACCGAATCAGCACTCGCCTCAGCTGCCGTAAATAAGTGACAACTGCGAGGCCACAGCAGTGCCCGCACAGATGCCTCGAAGAATGCTCTCGTGAAGGCTGATAATCAAAGATTTGTTTCAATCAACCGTGCTTTCGTTAAACCATACCCGCCTTTCCGACGCGTAGAACGCAATGAAGACTATAGGCTCTCGTATAGCGCTCAACTAACGCCTCGTTAAACACGTCCAGCACATGCATATGCGCAAGTATGAGCGCGTAGTCGAAGCTGAAACCTGTGGCCGCTCTCGTAAAAGGAATCGTGTACAAGCGCAAAAAACAAGGACCAAGAAGGACTGGACAACACGAGCGCTTACTTCCAATTGAAGGTTTATTGACAAGCAAGCACATTAAATACACCTTAATACATGACGACAAACTGACAGCGCTGCCTACTTAAGTGGCCGCACACAAAAACTTTTTTTTGTTAGTGAGAGAGATAGTGCCCTGACTCAGGATGTACCCGCTTTTCTAATCAAATCTGTCTCTATTATCTCTCTACATCCTGACACTTATGCTTGGCCACTATCTTGCATGCGCTGAAGAAAGGTTTACATGGTTTCTTATTCTTTTCAGCGCAATCATGACAGTGTTCAGAAAGTTTACCAACTCTATAATGGGCTACCTTCCTCCTGTGCTCTAGCAATCGCTCATTCAGACATCGACCAGTTTGACCGATGTACCTCTAACCACACAATAGAGGAATTTAATATACTACTTCAGAAGCACGTGTTGCAAAAGGATCTCTGTGCTTGATACTGCACAGTGGAAACTGGCAGTTAGCAAGCGGTAATATTCATGAATAAAGCGTACAATTCATTACCAATATAATGGAAGGAAACATTGCAAAATGTATAAATTTTATTCCCCCTTAAAGGGGCCCTGAAAGACCTCCCGATGAGAGCCCATGAACACGCTTAACCACTGCATTCTGTTTTCACAAAAACCTGAGCCAAATAATAAAATTCTACACGCACCAGAGGACCTAAAATGACGCGCGAAAGTTGACGAGCCCTTCCCGGGGACTTTTTCATGCTCGCACCCTCTTCCGTCGCTCGTACCTGCGTACATAAGTTGAGTGGTGGCTACAGGTTAGATTATTTCAGACGTCTGGCAGCAACCACGGCCGCGGCCAATGAGCCGCGTAGCTCCGGCGGGTCGGGAAGCTCCGCCGCCGGAAGTGGGGCCGGCGGAGGAGCGCCGCCCTACCAGCGTGCTGAAAAGAGACGAGAGGAGAGGGAAAGGCACGAAGACGCTGAAATTCAAGTTTGGCTACAGACCCGCCGCGGTGGCTCAGTAGTTGGGGCGCTCAGGCGCCCGTAGTTCCCGAGTTCGAACCCGACCTCGGCGGCTGCGTTTTTATGGAGGCAAAATGCTAAGGCGCCCGTGTGGTGTGCGATGTCAGTGCTCGTTAAAGATACCCAGGTGGTCGAAATTATTCCGCAGCCCTCCACTACGGCACCTCTTTCTTCCTTTCCTCTTTCACCCCCTCCTTTATCCCTTCCCTTACGGCGCGGTTCAGGTGTCCAACGATATATGAGACAGATACTGCGCCATTTCGTTCCCCCAAATTTAATTATTATTATTAATATTAGTTTGTCTACAGGTAATTCAGCTTCAACAAAGCATTGTAAAAAATTTCTGCTGGACAATATTTGTGAAGCGGCGTGCTTTAACATGAGACAGAAAGGAAAGAACTTGCAGACCTACCGAAGTTAATAAATAAGCGCAAGGTAACCGACATAAGGAATTTCAATATGGAGAGAATCGAGCATTCTTTAACGAACGGAGGTAGCCGAAAGCGATGAAGAGAAACTAGGCATAGGTAAAAGCTAGATGTATAGGTTAAGGGACAAGGAGGGCAATGCCATTAGCTATATGGATAAGATTAGATAGATAGATAATGATAGATAGATAGATAGATAGATAGATAGATAGATAGATAGATAGATAGATAGATAGATAGATAGATAGATAGATAGATAGATAGATAGATAGATAGATAGATAGATAGATAGATAGATAGATAGATAGATAGACAGACAGACAGACAGACAGACAGACAGACAGACAGACAGACAGACAGACAGACAGACAGACAGACAGACAGACAGACAGACAGACAGACAGACAGACAGACAGACAGACAGACAGACAGACAGACAGACAGACAGACAGACAGACAGACAGACAGACAGACAGACAGACAGACAGACAGACAGACAGACAGACAGACAGACAGACAGACAGACAGACAGACAGACAGACAGACAGACAGACAGACAGACAGACAGACAGACAGACAGACAGACAGGTATTCTTTTATTCAGACAGCAAGGTCTCGGGTGCAGTTGCAAATGGCAGATATTATTTGCCTGACGGGGCCCAAGCAACCGTCGCACAACTCAGAATAGGCAGCAAAAGGAACAAGAACTTCATGCACTTATTACATAGAGAACGCACTTTTAAATAAAATAAGCAACGGGAGTAAAGTCAATACTTTTGCAATGACAAAATTGTGCACCAAATAGTTACAAGCTATAAATTTACACAATCGACGAAAATTAATACAGTCAACGAATGATCAGAACAATATTTATATCAACAACCCATTGTTCGGTAGAACAAGAAAGCGCATAATATGTAGCATTCATTTTAAAAGATATCTTGGACCCATATTTTCAATAATTTTCATGGTCTGTGTATGTTTATTAAGAATACTGGGAAATAAATAGGAAAGCATTCAGGTACCATAGTTCGTTCGCACAAGTATCATTCCGTAGTTGCTGTGTCTTACCTTGTAAGGAGCATTGCTACTTGAATCTAATTCAACTTATTTTGATAGATACAGCTTTTATTCGGTAAAGATATGACAAAGCAACTTCAACTCAAATAATTGATCCACCTTTAGAACGGAGTGCTCTAAAAAGTACAAACCTGTGTGATCAATATTGGCAAGATTTTGTACATATCGTATGGCTTTTTCTTCAACGTTATCAACCTCATGAGTTTTGTTTTTGTTGTATACCCCAAATCAGTAAACAACAGTGAATGTGCGAATGGATAAAGGTGTAATGTAATTACCATCTCAGCCATTTGAAAACCAAGTTTCTAATTTTATTAGCACACACAGTGAGGACGGAGGGGCTTGCTCTTAAAGCAGACTTCGCTTTGAGCCTTTGAAAAACGGAGTAAGGCAACAAATTCGCTTGCGAGCCTGTGTCTACTTTCAGAGACACTAGTTGGGAGGACACTTTCGCGTGGACGACCCAATCGGCTCTTTTGCCTAAGCTGACGTCGAGGATTTCGAATCCTTTTTGCTCGTCACGTACTGCGCTCACTTGAGAACTTTTTCTGCAAAAGGCCGAGAAGGGGTTAACGCCACGGCACCGAAAGCATGTTTTGCCGAATACTGGGCATCTGGCACGTTCGTGGAAGCGGTTACACTTAGAACACTTGAACTGCCTGCGTGCTTTGATCTGAGCCACTTCCTCTTCTCGATGGGCCTCGTCTTGCTCCGAACATTCCACAGTTTGTTCACAAGCTGGACATTTGCCCTGCTGGCGCGTTTTGATTTGTGCTACTTGTTCCTCCGCTTTGGCCCATACATTGTTTTGCTCGGCGCATACCTCTTCAGCTTTGCAAATGTCCTCTGCCTTCAGTAACGTAAGGTCCTTAACTTTCAGCATGTTTTCGCGCAACTTTGCATTCTTTGTTCCAAAGACAATCTGGTCCCTGACCATGGAGTCAGTTAGGCTTCCAAAATTGCAACTTCGTGCAAGTCTCTTCAAGTCCCGTGAAAAATGTTCGAAAGGTTCGCCCTCAAGTTGCGTTCTTGAGCGGAAGACATACCTTTCGTAGACTTCGTTCTGCTGCTGCTTGCAGTACTCCTCAAACTTCTTCGTAACTGTTTCATAATCTTCCTTGCTTAGGTTATCCGAGAACACAAAATTGTTGAATACCTCTAGGGCGTCCTCTCCGGCCACGGTGAGCAGCTGTGCGGTCTTAGCTCCCTGCGTCCGTGGTTCTTTCGGCGGCTCCGTGGCCTGCAGGAACAGCTGGAACCGCTGCTTGAAGAGGCTCCAGTTCTTCGCGGTGCTACCGGACAGCACCAGCGGCTGCGGTGGCTTCACTAAATCCATCTTGCCAGTGCACAGCGACGCCCCTTCCACCCGCGTGTTACTGCGTATACGAGGGCGACCCCACTTCTGACATCATGTTCCGGCGTCCAACAACGAACACGCAGCGTGAAAGCAACCAGAAGAAGAACGTTTATTCGGGAGTGCTTCCCAACATATATAGTGTACCGGCGGCTGCATGATAACAGACACGTGTTACAGATAGCATGCTGGCCAGGGCGCATGCAAAAATAGCATGCGCGTCTGATACGATACAGATATGTTGGCATGAATCCTATTAATATGCAGGGCCCAGTTCAAGTGTTCTTCAAAAATGACACCTAAAAATTTGTAGAAAGAGGCGCGTTCAATTACACTGTTTTCGAAAGGAAGCTGAATTCCAAAGTCCTCAGTCTTCTTGCCGGCTTTCAATACAATAAACTTTGTTTTAAAAATAGTTAAGTCTGTTAACAGGTAAATTAAGGAATGGGCTTGGGCAGGGCATGTAATGCGAAGGCGAGATAACTGCTGGTCCTTAGGGGTAACGGAGTGGATTCCAAGGGAATGTAAGCGTAGCATGGGGCGGAAAAGGTTAGGTGGGCGGATGAGATTAAGAAGTTTGCAGGCAAAGGGTGGATGCAGCTGGCAAAGGATAGGGTTAATGGGATAGACATGGGAGATGCTTTTGCCCTGCAGTGCGTGCAGTAAGGCTGATGATGGTGAAGATAAAGTTTGGTTTATTTATCTTCAGGCATAAAGATAATTCATGTAACCATACATTAGCTTCAGCTTCGATATTATTAAGATGCATGCCGGAAAAAAAGCACACTAGTATCGTTTGCATAAAGAATTACAGCAGGCGTTCTTGGGGTGTCTATAATATCAATATTAAAAAGATAAAGAATATTCGCCTTGAATAGACTCTTGTGAGAGACCATATATTATTTGTCCTAGTTGTGACTGTTGGTCATTCAGATATGTGGACTGCACGCCACCGGAAAGATAACTGCGGATCAGCTTTGAGGCAACTCCTTGAATGCCATAAAACGGCAGCTTTTAAAACAATATGTCATGTTCAGGGGAGTCAAAAGCCTTTTTGTAATCTAAAAAAACTCAGACTGTGTACTGTTTATCATCCATATTAGAAAATATTTTATTCTTTTATTCTAAGCCATGCCATTTCAGTTGACCGTTTCTCATGAAACCCGAACTGTTCATTGGCAAAAAAATGTCTGTAATCAAAGAAATTGCATAGTCTAATTTTGATCAAATATTCTGGCAGCTTGGAAAACGAAATACAGATTTAGGTCTGCAGTTATTTATATTGTCAAATGAGGCATCTTTGTTCAAAACAGCAACTCTTGCAATTTTAATACCGTCTGGAAAAATGCCCTGAGCTAACGCTTCGTTGCATATATGCTGCACAGGCAAACTGACGAGATCAACAATAGCTATAATAGGTTAAGCATTAATTTCGTCTACACCTGAGATAGTGGGTTTATCTAGGTTTTTAAGGAAAGTGAGCACTTCATGTTCACCGCACGGATTCAAGAATATATAGAACTTCCAACAGGGGAGACTGTACAGAGACTCACGTTTTTATGTCCCGGATTTTAAGAAAAATGCTGCGCGCAAAAGTTTTGCCTAATCGAGAACAAACACCGCTAAAAACGTAGAATATTATTGCTTAATTTCTTTGAGATGAAAATAAATATCGGTACTAGCTGGCATTTGGTGGAGTTAGCGAGAAACTGTTTACGCTACGAGTACAGTTTTTGCAGGTGCGAGCCAAGCAGCCGGTTTCATAGGCTGCGCCATCTGCCGGATGAACATGCAATTGACAAGAGACAACTTATAAGTGATTAGTGTGTGCAGTGCTGTTGAAGTCACATTTTCACTGCTGTACTTAGTAGCAGAAGCAGTGACCTTCCTGGCGAGATTAATTCCGGCGGGCAGACGAACCTCAACTTCGAAGAGAGCGCGCTTCTCGCATAAACCGAGTCGACGTTGTTTGCCTCGCCGTCCGGCAGATGGCTCAGCCTGTAAGACCGACTGCATGGCTCGCGTATGCAAAAACTGTGCTAGCAGCCGAAAACAGTTTCTTGCGAATTCCACAAATACAGGTAATTACTGACGTTTTCTTTATTGAGGTCGCAAACCACTTAACCCGCAATAATATTCTTCCTCTTGAGCAAAGTTTGCTTTTGATTAGGGCAGTATTTTGCACACAGCAATTTTTTTAAAATCTGGCGAGTAAAAACGTAAGTCCCTCTAAATTGATCAATTTCATACTTTGTCTTGTTTCTGAGACGACTTACCAGAGTATAGGAAATGCATATTACGCTTGTCTGCCAAAGCAGCCCCTCTGTATTCAACATCATTAAGTGTTAATGTGCTGGGAACGGGGCTTGTAGCCTCTTCCAGAAAATCATTAAGACAAATTCAGGTTTTCTTGGGCAGTTAGAAACTGTTGCAAATTTATTCTGGCAGTATTTTTTGTGTTTTTTTTAAATCGGAACCTAGCTTATTTCTTTTTTGTCTTCCTTCAGTATAACTGGATCTTTAAATCCGATAAATATGTTAAAAGGTTATCATTGGCTTGAATCCGGTTTTACAACTCTCTTGTTACCCACGGCTTTCGAGAAAGTTTGTGGGTTTTTCTGACTGTCAAAGGAAATGCGGTATCGTATTTGTTGTTTACTAACTGAACGGAGATATTGTACACTATACTAGGATTTAACTCATTTTATACGTAAGTCCAGGCAATGCTTTCTATCATCGATCTAACTCAACAAGATTTTCTTCGTTAAAAATTCAATACACTCTATGCTGAGCTGGCAGTTATTTCTGTTTTCTTGTTGTTCCGGAAAAAAACAAAATATAGGTATATGGTCGCTTAAATCAACTGTGAGCTCATCCGTTAGGACATTTGGTAACTCATGATTTGTAACACACACATCGATTAATGAGTATTTCTCTAGTTATTCCTGTTGGTGACTGAATAACGTTGGTGCAATAAAATGTCTCAATGGGCTCGTAAAAAGAACGTCGTGGTGAACCGTTTGTCAAAAGATCAATATTAAAATCGGCAACTAGAACAACAGGCATATTTACAATACATGCATATTCAAGAAAGTCACGCATAAACTGAATAAATTCAACAGTTTCACAAGATGGGGGTCGACAAATGCAAGCAACCAGTGTTCAGCTTCCCGCATACTTTGCTTCATCGCCATCCACTTGTCTTTCGTTAGACGCGAAGGAAAACGAGCCAGGACTGCCGAGATTTTGCCACGTTTCCAGGCAGTCTATGAAGGCCTAGTACATAACGTTGAGTCAGCTGAGCCGGTTCTAAGTCCTGCGCTCTTGGATTGATTTTTTGGAGCAGGTTTTCATTTTTGGTTTCTGTCAGTCCATATATACATCCAAGGTAATCTGTCTGCTGTATTGTTCCAGACTGTTTATTGGTTGTCCCAGTTTCCCGACTTTCTGATCAGGGTTCTTTGACTCACTTTTTTCAACCCTTTCTTTAAAGCAACAATAGCAGCCGATTGAAGCTACATTTTGGCCAACATTTGATCGTACTGATCTGACAGATGCTGAACAGACTTTTCCATATTTTACACCGTTTCTTTGACCTGGAAAAAGACATCAAACTTTTGTTTGGTTTTTGGAAATTCAAAAAGCTTTTTGCTTATTTCTGCTGACATCTTTTCAGTCAACGACTGCTCATTCCGGGATTTTCTTACTTTTCTTGAACTTCGAGAGGCTGAAATCACACACGTCTTATATCTACAACTTTCTTTAGCACTCACTGTCATTGCTCTGAGGGCATTCTTGGTCGTATTTGAACAGGCACCTACGTGATAACTGTACCCGCATTCTGAGCAGATAAGGCACCAGACTTCTGCTGAGATTGACTGATTACAAACCAGGCATATGCCAGGATCAGAATCGCACATAGCAACTGTGATGAAAAATGCCAAGCAGTACAATAAAATCACCTGCAGCAATAGTGCAGGCTAAAGCACAAGCAGCGGCGGCATTCGGCAGAAGTGTTACATAAGCTTGGTTTAGTTTGGTTTATAGGGGTTTAACGTCCCAAAGCGGCTCAGGCAATGCGGGACGCCGTAGTGAAGGGCTCCGGAAATTACGACTACCTGGGTTTCTTAAGCGTGCACTCACATTGCACAGTACACGATCCTCTAGAATTTCGCCTCCAACGAAATTCAATCGTCATGGCAGGGACCCCCCTCGTCTCTTGGGCCAGCAGCCGAGCGCCATAACCACTGAGCCACCGCGGCGGCTTACATGAGCTTGAGTGAGTGGAAACCACGGCAACAAGCAAAATGTAAGACTGCGGGCACACCCCTTGCATTGTTGCTTCCACCGCCGCCGCTGAGCAAGTGCGAAAAACACAGGTGGGCCTCGTCCCTTTATCCGATGCTGGCTGGCGTTGTGCGCCCCTGTGTCTGGAGGGACTGATAATTGTCCTTCTTGATGCTTGCATGGTCCGCAAATTGTAGAATTGCGGTAAGCGTGGCGAAGTACTGCAGATTGTAGGATTGCGGCCACAGCCCATGCGTTGTTGCTTCCGCCGACGCCACCGCGGGGACAGTGCGAAGAACACAGGTGGTCCTGGCCCTTTTATCCGATGCCGGCTGACGTTGAGCGCGCCTGTATCTGGAGGGGCTGACCATTGTCCTTGCTGCTTGCCTGGGCCACAAGGTGCAGAACTAGCGTAAGCCTGGCGAAGTACTGCAGATTGTAGGATTGCGGCTACACCCTTTGCGTTGATGCTTCCGAGACAGTGCGAAGAACACAGGTAGTCCTCGCCCTTTCATCCGATGCTGGCTGGCGTGCGCGCCTGTATCTTGAGGGGCTGATCATTGTCCTTGCTGCTTGCCTGGTCCACAAGGTTTGGAACTGCCGTAAGCCTAGCGAAGTACTGCAGGATGTAGGATTACGGCCACATCCTTTGCGTTGTTGCTTCCGCCGGCCGCCGCTGTGAGTCTGAAGAACACAGGTGGTACTCGCCCTTTTATCCGATGCTGGCTGGCGTTGTGCGCGCGTGTATCTGGAGCGGCTGATCATTGTCCTTCTTGCTGCTTGCCTGGTCCACAAGGTGTAGAATCGCCGTAAGCATGCCGAAGTACTGCAGATTTTAGGACGGCGGCCACACCCCTTGCGTTGTTGCTTAAGCCTCCGCCGCTGAGACAGTGCGAAGAACTCAGAAGTTCTCGCCCTTTTATTGGAAGCTGGCTTGCGTAGTGCGCGCCTGTATCTGGAGGGGCCGATATTTGTCATTCTTGCTGCTTGCCTGGTCCACAAGGTGTAGAATCACCGTAAGCATAGCGAAGTACTCCAGATTGTAGGATTGCAGCGACACACCTTGCGTTGTTGCTTCCGCCGCCGACTCCGCTGAAGTAGTGCGAACACAAGTGGTCCTCGACCTTTTAGCCGAAAGAAAAGCAGCGCAAAAGTCGGAGACACAAAACAGGAACACAGGACGACGCGAGACTATCGACTGCATTTATTTCAAACGCGATCACATCTACACCCTTCAGTATCAAAATACGCATGCGCACATATGACAGATTTACAAGAAAATGTACATTGCAGCATCACTGACAAACATCAGGACCGCAATCATTGTGCGACACGTTAGGCTGAGCTCGAAACTCTACTTTCTTTATGTAATAGACTAACTGTCGTGTCACTTACGCATCTATCTGCTTGTTTAACGACATGGTATGCCTCTAGAATTTCGCGTTGACTCTTAGTTTATTTATTTCATCCTTTTATTCGATGCTGGCAAGAACTGTGCGCTCCGCTATCTAGAGGGTCTGATCGTTGTCCCTATTGCTGCTTGCCTGGTCTACTGGGTGTGGAAGCGCTGTAAGCCTGGCGAAGAACTGCAGAATGTAGCATTGCGGCCACACCCCTTGTGTTGTGTCCGCCGCCGCCACTGAGCAAGTGCGAAGAACACAGGTGCTCCTCGCCCTTCTATCCGATGCTAGCTGGCGTTGTGCGCACCTGTATCTGGAGGGGCTGGTTATGCTCCTTCTTGCTGCTTACCTGGTCCACAAGGTGTAGATTCGCAGTAAGCCTAGCGAAGTACAGCAGAATGTAGGATTGCGGCCACACCCCTTGCGTTGATGCTTCCGCCGTCGCCGCTGAGCAAGTCTAAGGAACAAAGGTGGGCCTCGTCCTTTTATCTCATGCTGGAGTTGTGCGCGCCGTTATCTGGAGGGGCCGATATTTGTCCTTCTTGTTACTTACCAGGTCCTCAAGGTGTAGAATCTCTATAAGCCTGGCGAAGTACTGCACATTGTAGTTTCGCGGCTGCAACCTCTTCGATGTCAGACAACCTCTTCGTTGTCTGAACTAAATTCTGAATGAAATTCTGAAAAAACCCTTGCGTTGTTGCTTCCGCCGTCGCCACTAAAAAAGTGAAAAGAACAAAGGTGGGCCTCGTCCTTTTACCTGATGCTGGCTGGAGTTGTGCGCGCCGTTATCTGGAGGGGCTGATATTTGCCCTTCTTCCTACTTGCCCGGTCCTCAAGGTGTAGAATCGCTGTAAGCCTGGCGAAGGAACATTGTAGGATTGCGGCCACACCCCTTGCGTTGGTACTTCTGCCGCCGCCGTTGAGCAAGTGCGAAGAACACAGGTGGGCCTCGTCCTTTTTTCTGATGTTGGCTGGAGCTGTGCGCGCCGCTATATGGAGGGGCCGATCGTTGTCCTTGTTGCTGCTTGCCTAGTCAACAAGGTGTAGAATCGCCGTTAGCCTGGCGAAGTACTGCAGAATGTACGACTGCGGCCACCTTGTGTTGTTAATTTCGCCGCCACCGCTGAGCAACGGCGAAAAACACAGGTGGTCCTCGTCCTTTTAGCAGAAAGAAAAACAGCGCAAAAGGCGGAGACACAGAACAGGAACACAGGACGATGCTAGAGTATCGACTGCATTTATTTCAGAAACAATCACATTTACACCTTTCAGTATCAAGCCACGCGTGCGCACACATGACAGATTTACAAGAAAACGCAGATTGCAGCGTCACTGACAAACATCAGGACCGCAATCATTGTGCGACACGTTACGCTGAGGAGTTCAAAAATCTGATTCTTTAATCTAATAGACTAACCGTGGTGTCACTTACACTTCGAACTGCTTCTTTACAGACATGGTATGCCTCTAGAATTTCGCTTTGACTCTTAGTTTGTTAATTCCCTCCTGTTATTCGATGATGAGTGGGCTTGGCGGCACGGAAATGATGGGCCACACTTACCTGCAAAACTTTCCCATCTTGCTTGTGCAGTTCCTCGGGCTGTGCCTTTAGGCTCCTTCCGGCGAGCCTTCCCTCGTCCTGACACCATTCGTCGACTCCTGCTGCCGTGGTGGTTTTGCATCGTTGGAAAGCCTTCCCTGCGATCTACCGCTGCATTTCTCGGACGCGCCCCGCTGCCGTGTAGCCAACGCATCTGCCGACCGCGCAGCATAGCTTGCGCAGGTGTACCTTGCCTTGGATACGTCGATCTGGAGAGAGCCCCGTTATCGGGATACCAGCCTCGTGACCAAGCTATCTTCACCTCAGCTCACCGTTATAAAGCCCTCCCACAGCAATGCGCCCTTCAGTAAGCTTGGCGGCACGGAAATGATGGGCCACACTTACCTGCAAAACTTTCCCATCTTGCTTGTGCAGTTCCTCGGGCTGTGCCTTCAGGCTCCTTCCGACGAGCGTTCCCTCGTCCTGACGCCCTTCGTCGACTCCTGCTGCCATGGTGGTTTTGCATCCTTGGAAAGCCTTCCCTGCGATCTACCGCTGCATTTCTCGGGCGCGCCCCGCTGCCGCGTAGCCAACGCATCTGCCGACCGCGCAGCACAGCTTGCGCAGGTGTACCTTGCCCTGGATACGTCGATCTGGATAGAGCCTCGTTATTGGGATACCAGCCTCGTGACCAAGCTATCTTCACCTCAGCTCACCGTTATAAAGCCCTCCCACAGCAATGCGCCCTTCAATGGGCTTGGTGGCACGGAAATGATGGGCCACACTTACCTGCAAATCTTTCCCATCTTGCTTGTGCAGGTGAGCAATCGCCATTCTTTGTATGCAAAACGCTCTAGTAACCGCTTTTTATTAGTGCTGCCAAGCCCACACTACGCATGTAATATTGTATATGACTGTTCTTGTGTGATATCTGACTTGCTCTAGATGGCCGGTGATATTGAGTCCAACCCTGGGCCTAACACTCAGCCATCTGCAACTGACCTGCTCAATGCCATCAAAGAAGTCCAGTCTGGGCAGATAAGCATGACTGTAGAGCTAAAAACCATAAAAACATCTCTCTCGGAGCACGAAAAAGCCTTAACTGAGGTGAACAGCCGTCTTTCTAAAATTGAATCAGATGTCGCCTCCTTTTCTTCAATTAAATCTGAAGTAGAGAGCATAAAGTCTACAACAGCTGAATGCAAGGCTGAGATCGCAAAGCTGACTGCCCGGCTGGACGACGCCGAGAACCGAGCACGGAGAAATAATCTAGTGTTCTATGGAATTAAAGATTCTAAGGATGAATCATGGCAAGATTCTAAAAAAATAATCATCGATCACTGCAGCCAGCATCTGGACGTATCGTTCGAGCCTCGGGACATAGAACGCCCCCATCGTCTTGGCGCTTTTTCACCAAAAAAAACCGACCTGTTATTGTCAAATTGGCCCACTTTAAAGACAAACGACGAGTCCTATTGTCATGCAGTAAATTTAAGGATACTCGCTAGAGCGTCTCTGAGGATTATTCCTCAAACACACGTTTTGCTCGTAAACGCCTTTATGATTATGGAAAAAGCCAAGGACAAACTTTCAAATTGCGCTATGACAGATTGGTATCCGGAAATATGTCATATGTCTTTGACCACGCACTAATAACGTAATTGAACTCAAACCCTAGCAACCACCTCAAAAGAAGCGCGCAGTAAAACAGTCTCGCCGTTCCCAATTATCTTTTTTATTTACTAATATCTGCAGTGTGATCCCTAAACGCGATGCCTTGTGTAACCTGATCGAATCATGTTCTGCTAATGTAGTTTTGTTAACCGAAACTTGGCTTACCTCTGCTATTAACGACACTGAGATATTACCCTCTCTTCCCAATTTTGATATATTCCGAACCGATAGTAACGACCGGAGGGGTGGGGGGGTCCTCATTGCCACTGATCGCAACTTACGTTGTGTACGTCTAAACATTTCAAGCCCATTAGAAATGATCTGGCTCTGCTGTGATACATGTTACCCACGTGTTTTGATTGGAATCTGCTATCGCCCTCCGAACCATGATTCCTCTTTTAATTTTTTGCTGCATGACGCCCTGAACAGACAAACAACCCTCTATTCCCCTCTATTCTTATGTTCGGCGATTTCAACTTCCCATCTATCACTTGGTCCGATCTTGCTTCTACGCTTTCAAATACTAACCCTCCAAGTGAGTTCGTCCACACTTGCCTTACCTTCGGCTTAGATCAAATAATTGACCGTCCAACCAGAATAGCACACCAGTCCGCTAATATTCTCGATCTTATACTGACGTCACAACCTGATAGCTTCTCTCCGATAACTTATCTTGAAGGACTTAGCGATCACTTGGCCATTCATGCCACATTCTCTTGTCATTTTCAAAACAGCAAAAGGATAAAGAAAACGCTTACCCTTTATGATAAAGGTGACTACATCAGTCTTAACCGCGACCTCGCTACTTTTCTTAACACCTTTACATCTGGTTTTTCGCTTCGCTCCATCGAATCTAACTCGTTACTTTTTCAGTCCGAAATGCAACGCCTAATAAGCATACATGTTCCGACTATCACCATAAAAGAACGACCTGGTTCCCCATGGTATAATAAAACACTTAAAAGACTAAACAACAAAAAGAAGCGACTATTTCGTGCAGCTAAAGTGACAGACACGGATCTCGCCTGGAATAAATATTACACTACCGCTGCTAACTATGACACTCAGGTAGCCAAAACTAAAATTAACTTCTTCTCTAGCACATTACCTAACATGCTGCATGATAATCCAAAGCGCTTCTGGTAAACTATTAGCCCCTCTACTTCTAGCATAATTCACCTGGCAGATCATTCTGGAGTTCCCGTTTCCAAATCAGATGTTCCAAAATATCTTAAATGGGACATTTTCCTCTGTATTTACTCACGAACCGCCTAATAACCTCCCTGAAGCCCCCTGTTTTCTCCATGCACCAATGGATACCATTATCTTTGAGCCGCGCGGCATTGCCAAGATCATTGACGCTTTAAAAAATTCTTCATCTGCTGGTGTTGACGGCATCAACGCTAAAATTTTAAAAAACACAAAGGAACATTGTAGTGTCATGTTATCTCTCCTCTTTCAGCAGTCATTTTCTTCGTGCTCATTACCTCGTGACTAGCGGATTGGGAAGGTCATTCCAGTCTTTAAGAAAGGTAAGCGATCTTCACCACGTAACTATAGGCCAATCTCGTTAACCAGTGTTGTAAAATTATGGAACATATAATATATTCACACACTGCCCAGTTTTTGTCATCGCACAACTTTTTTCATCCTAATCAGCATGGTTTCCGTAAAGGTCGTTCCTGCGAAACGCAACTTACTCTCTTTCTTCATGATATACATGCATGCCTCGATCGTAACATTCTTACTGATGCCATATTCCTAGATTTTGAAAAGGCATTTGACAAAGTCCCTCACGCGCGCCTAATTCTTAACCTATCACGACTAAACCTGCATTCCTTAGTTCTGGGCTGGATTCGGGCTTTCCTAACTGATCGCTATCAATTCGTTCATGCTAACTCCCACTCATCATCTCTCTCCCCTGTCTTGTCTGGCGTTCCCCAGGGTACTGTTTTAGGCCCTCTTCTATTTATTATTTACATAAATGATTTACCCCTTAACATAATGTCTAACGTCCGCCTATTTGCAGATGATTGTGTTATCTACCGCCCAATAAATAATCCATCTGACATCTGCACCCTTCAAGATCTTGTACGCGTCGAAGAATGGTGCAGTACATGGCTGATGTCGCTTTATAGTACTAAAACGTCCCTTCTTTCTTTTCATCGCGGCGAAACCACCAAGGTACCACTTATACTATTAACAATATTCCGGTTGCGTCAGTTGACTCGTACAAGTACCTTGGTAGCCATTTAAGTAAAGATTTAACCTGGTCTCTACACATTCACAACGTCACTAATTCAGCTAATCAAATTCTAGGGTATTTACGTCGTATCCTTTCCTTAGCCCGCTTTTCCATAAAACTTCTTTCTTACTTAACATTTGTACGT
>JARKHS020007105.1:160000-184311 GCA_030143305.2 Amblyomma americanum | reverse complement strand
TCTGAAAATTTCGGGGGTGATCCAACACCGAACGCCCCCCCCCCCCCCCCCCCCTCCCCCTAGAATACTCCCGCGGCGCTGATCGCTCACCATGCTGTACTGTTAAGGAGCAGTCTCTTTTTTTTTTCTTGAACTCGGATAGGCAGAAGGAACGGCGGTAAACCCCTTATTGAGAAATCTGAGCTTATCTGCCGACTAGCACATAGATGACAATCTATATAACTACATCTTTTTTTCATCTTTTTTGTTTTTTGCAAGTAGGTGTCGGCTTGAATAGAATGGCAAGGCTGACGCAGAATATTCAAACCGAATACCTCTCCCATAAGTGCGACATAAATTGTGCGATAAAGGCTCACGCTTACGTTATATATACACTACCGTTGCTCGCGCATCACAGCATGAGCCATGGGTTAAGGCAAGCTTCGGCCTACCGCTCTAGTTTTGCCGGCTCCATGAAGCTCGAAAGAGGAGATTGTCGAGGCACCACTTTTTTACCGTTTAAAAAGAGGCTAAAATAAGTCAAATTAACCTGAACGACTCTCGCAGTCTTAGAAACCCTACATCTTTACGTTCCTTCATTTTTGATTAATTATTAAGGTATTTTAATCACTGTCTTCTAGAATGACGAGTGGTTTGTTGTTTGTTGTACGGGGTTTAACGTCCCAAAGCAACTTAGTCTATGAGGGACGCCGTAGTGGAGGGCTCCGCATAAGTTCGACCACCTGGGGCTCTTTGACGTGCAGTGACATCGCACAGTACATGGGTCTCTTCCCCTCCATCGATATGCGACCTCCGCGGCCGGGATTCGAACCCGCGTCTTTCGGGTCAGCAGCCGAGCATCTCAACCACTGACGTACCGCTGCGCCAAAATTACGAGAGGCAAAGCATCAAAGTTTCGTAGCGCATCACACACTGCGCAATTCTTCGGTTGGCATTCGCCATATGACGCGATGATGGGCGCCAAATTTCTTTAGCCTTCCATTTGAATTTTACGACAGGTTAATCAAAGCTGTTTCAGGACAAGGCACCATTTCTGACGTGGCTGTCCTTAATCACCTCCATCGCTTTTTCTGCATTGCGACGGACATTCTCGCTGTCATTAAGCAACAAAAAAAAGGCAAATGTCTTCTGGGGAAGACAACTGGGAGGTAAATTACACGCTTTAATTTTGTTTCCTGGCCATTAATTAAAAGTCACTATCGCCTTCCAACAATAATAATAATAATAATAATATTTGGTTTTTGCAGAAAGGAAATGTCGCGGTATCTGTCTCATATATCGGCGGACACCTGAACCGCGCCGTAAGAGAAGGTATAAAGGAGGGAGTGAAAGAAGGAAGGAAGAAAGAGGTGCCGTAGTGGAGGGCTCCGGAATAATTTCGACCACCTGGGGACCTTTAACGTGCACTGACATCGCACAGCACACGGGCGCCTTCGCGTTTTGCCTCCATAAAAACGCAGCTGCCGCAGTCGGGTTCGAGCCCGGGAACTGCGGATCAGTAGCCGAGCGCCTTAAACACTGAGCCACCGCGGCGGGTAACAAACTCTGCATTCTTACGGTACAATTTAACATCGCATACCTTTGTAACCAACACCAGTCGTGACTTACCACTCAAAGATATGGTAACAATGTGGGTGAAAATGGCCCTGCACCCTAACTGCCCTTTCTTCCGCTTGGACAGGCAAGCACGCCAGGCATCGGGAGCAGGAGGAGCAAGAGTACATCGAGCTTCCCGGCGTCAAGGGCGTGCCCGTGTCGTTCCTCGTCTTCGTCGTCGTCGTGTTGGTGGTCGTATTCGGCTTCTTCACCACCCTGGTCGTGAAGTTCTTCAAGGACGCCATGCTCGCGAAGAAGGCGCAGGCGCACAACTGCTCGTCGGGTTACTGCCTCACGTACGGTCGCTTCCTCGTCGAGGGTGTCCGCGACGACGTCCACCCGTGCGACGACTTCTACCAGCACGTCTGCGGCAAGTGAGTCACCTCCCCGGGCTGGACACCAACGCCTGAAATTTTCGCCTCTTTCCCGGGGTTACTAGAAACAGCGATTGCTTGAGTACCTGCTCCCCCCCCCCTTTTTTTTTACCGATACGTCCCCGTTATGCGCATCCGAACTTAATCAGGAAGGGTGCAACCCCGAATCCTACTCTCCGCGCCGCAAGTACAGTCGAACCTCGTTATAAGGAAACGGTTTATAACGAAATAATATATATAACGAAGGAATGACGATCCCCTTTGGAAGCTCGGTCAACACGGGCTATAACGAAGTAATCGCCGGGCCCCTTCAACTTCATTATAACGAGGTTCAAATGTACTTCAGATCAGCTAAGTCCCACTGGAAGCATTTTCTTAGTCCATAGGTGGGAGGAAAAGAAAATTTTCTGTAGCTGATGCCGAAGAGATGCGATTTATATCGCAGAAGGCCCTTCATGGGCCTACCACTTTAAAAGCTCCGAGACTGGTACGCCTATCTGAGGCGAACATAAGTGTGGTGGCTACAGCAAACAGCCAGGACCATTCGCCAATTTGTCCTATGGCGGGTCCGCTGGGTTCACTTGGATAACTTTCTTACGGCCCGAGAAGTCAACGCCGGAATACTGAGTTGCGACGTGCTATATGCAGACGCCAACACGATTTTCCTCGAAACACGTCTCTCGTCCATGCTTCGCCGCAAGCAGGCCAGCACACCTTCATTGAGGATGAGCACAAACAGCATAGAAAGCGAGGACGGTCCATTCTAGCTGGCCCCGCTACGACTCTCTTTTGCTGCCAAGTGGCACCCATTAAGTAAATCTATGTGCGTCAGTCTTTGCTATTCAACAGCACAATCGGAGAAATTAGTTGTTAAACGTAGCGTTGCTTCATCATTTATGGACATTTAAGAAGTTTGATGTGAAACCTAGCACTGATTATAATTTTGCTGCAAGTTAGGAAATTTGCTATTAAACGTAGCGGTAGCCTGTTGCTGTGTGACACCGAGCACTGATTTCTACGCAATCTTTTTACGCAGTTTTATTATAATAAAACAAGGTGTACGCACTCTTGAATGCAGGTCCAGTTAATTGCTTACACATACTCTGACCTTCGTAGCGGTGGCCTGTTGCTGTGTGACATCGAGCACTGATTTTTACACCATCTTTTTACGCAGTTTTATTATAATAAAACAAGGTGTACGCTCTCTTGAATGCAGGTCCAGTTAATTGCTTACACATACTCTGACCTTCGTATGATAGGCATATGATTCAATCGCTAAGCGACTGCTATAGCCTGAGTCCTCAAAAACATCAAGGTAAAATGTTGGGTCTGTGTCGTTTTTTCTTAGTGTCCTGGTGCTTTTTGTGCGCTGTTTGACGACCTCAAAAAACACAGATGGCTTCTGTCTAAATAGAACATGAACTGATGCTTAGCTGAGAACTGCTGGGCATAAACAGGTGCACAACGCCGACTTCCGAGAGCTTTGACCGCATGAGCAACTTTACGTCCACACAAAGCGTGTCTTTTAAACCATGTAGGCGACCGATTTTAGGCATGGCCTGAGCAGGCGTTGAACACAACGCATGACGTACACGCAAGAAATTGGGTTAGGCAAAATCCTATCTGAAACTCCAACTGTACCATCAAAGAAAGAGCAATGGCGACGCATTTCGTGCGCGCAAAGAGCAAAAGACAGCTAAATCATTTTACAAAGGCTCCCAAATTTTCACCTTTTGTCCGGAACAAATAACATTACCTACACCCCTTAGCTCATGGACCGCCTATTCCACGGCTTACGAGGCATTATTGCCCTGAGCACACTTGGAATACTTGGCACGCACATGGAACATTATAGAAGGTGCCTATCTGAATGCGCAAGTGTCCGTGCAACCGGACCCCAAGTAGTCTGAAGTCCCAATACGCCACCGAGAACATTAAACGTCGTCATTTCTCTCAGTGGCTTAGCGGTTTATGTGCTCCCTATTCACGTCAGCGGTGGAGCCTAACAAGGTCGGTTTGCATGTCATGTAGAGATTGGTGTAGCAGAGATGTCATAGTTTTCCGGTGTTTCCAGTTGCGTCCCTGTCGTAGTAAAAGCATCATTTCTTTCACACAACAAATCTTGTTCGTGTCGCCATTCCTGCATCGCGTAATGGCCCTCTCATTAATGAATATGCAGGACATCGCGCGTCCAGCTGCTGGTCAATAAAAACATCCGCCTGTGACCCTTTTATTCCCACCTCAGTGGTTAAATTATGTAATTTGTCCAGTAGCTATACAGAAGCACTTACGTGAAGATAAGGATGGTGGCTGGCGTTCATGGTTTCCGCGCAATACATGTGCAAAGCTGTCGGTTCAGCGCATTAGAGCAGCTATCTCCGCTGCATGTGTATATCTGCCAGATGAAACACCTTGTTACATTGTCAATCCCCAGGTGGGACGCCAACCGTGCAGTCAGCTTCGTGGAATATGCACGGGAGCGATTCTCCCGTGCAGTGGTCCGAGCTGCACGCGCCACGGAGGTGCCTCGAACGGCGCAGACGCCAGCGCAAAAGGCCGCCCAGTTCTTCAAGTCCTGTGACGACGTCCTGGAGCGAGACCAGATGGGCGAAGCGAAAAAGATTCTGAACGAAGGTGGGTTGTCATGGCCGCATCAGAGTAGCGACCCGGACGTACTAGCAGCCATCTTCTACGCGAGCACGACTTTGTACCTTCCAGCAGTCATTCATGTCGCAGTCGTGGAGGCGGGCGCACACCAACTGCATCTTCATTTGCGGCGTGCAGGCACGTTCGAAGCACTGGCCAAAAAGCAAGACAAGCTTGCGAAGCAGAGTAAGCTCGAAAGGTACATAGAAGTTCTCAACATCAACTTTGCTGACGGGAACAAATCCCTGCCGAACGTCCAAGACATCATTCACTGTGAGAAGATGATCACGCCGAACCTTCTGAGACATTCGAATGGAGAAAAGCCGTTGTCTGTCTCGGTGGAGCATCTTGAGTCTGTAACGAGAGGCACCTTGAAGCACTCTTGGCGTGAAGCTATCAGGACGTACATAACTAAAGCACGAAAGAGCGAGATCGCCAGCGTTACAATTTTTGACAAACCGTTTTTCGACGCCTTCTGCAACTTAACCCATAGTCACGGTGAGGTCATCATGCATCGATACGTCAGCTGGTACGCGGTGCAAGACATTGCCAAGTTCACGAACTTGGAACTGGCGATTAACCACTATGGTAGTGAAGAAACGGCGACCTCTTTGCATCCCGTTTATTGTGCCACCTTGACGGAAGAGCTCATGGGCGTGCCATTTATTGTCACCCACCTTCGAAAGTCCTTGTATCCTGAAGGTTATCGAAAAATTTCTGCAATGGCAGAAAAACTGGCGCTAATAACCAACGAGCGCCTAACCACGCAGCAGAAACAAGCGTGCAAGCTTTCTTTAGCCCCAACTGCGCCGCTGAACCGCACGAAGGAGCAATTCAAAGATAATGCGACTAATAATCTCTCTTTCCAGTATTCAAACGACAGCTTCGACGGCACTCCTGACATGTCAGAAACATTTCTGTCAAACTGGATTCTCGTAAACAAAGCACGAGACTCCAAGCAAATGAATGAAGTCACTCTCACCGTTCGCATTTATCTTAAGGCGCTCAGTCTGGTCGATTCGGTGTTCTACGCGACGAGTGTGTCCTTGCCAGCGTGGGTTTTGTTGCCGCCGGTGTTCGCGCCTGACAGGTCTAAGGGTTTCCAGTACGGCGGCCTCGGTGGTGAACTTGCTGCGGTGCTCATCGCCTGCACTGCCCATACTCCTCTGGACGAAAAGTTGCAGACACGCGCGGAATTAGCTGCCGACTCGACAAAAAGGACAGGTCATTCAGATTCAGCGCCGGCCCCTTTTTCCACCATCGACGCTCTGAGCGGAGCTCTTCAGAGTGAGCTTAGTGGAAACGCCTCCATTGACGACGATCTCAAGAGGATGTTTGTTCAGTGGTGTTATATGCGGTGTGGCAGCAAGCTCGACGCAAAAATGTGCAACCAGCCTCGAAGAGATAACTCCCTTTTCTCGCGGCTGTTCGGCTGTCGTGACAGGGGCCACATCAAGTCCCCAAGAATTAAGTGATCGCGGCAAACCATGCAGCGCCCATTTGTGCACATACATGTTTCTGCTTCTTTCTTCTTTATTGTTATGAAAGACTGCTTTATTCACGGGCTTCACCAGGCAGGACAGCGATGTCGACGAAGCTTCAACATTCAGTACGCATGCACTGATATAGTACTTAGTAAAAATGATGACATATGATAGCCATTCAAGTGCCTCTCTGGTCAACTAGTTCTCACACAATAGACAGGGCATGATTTCCGCTGCAAAGTGAATACGCGGCAGAACGCTCGCGGCTACAGAATGCTCCCCGCTCCCCATGGCTCCATTGGTATGGCAGGAATGTCTGCACGCACACGGCCCTTGCGTCAGAATGGAATTTCACCACGACTGCTACCCGTTCGGGCATCGTCAATGCGCACATGGCCGGAAGGGTCGTCTATGGGCCGACTGCCTAATCATTAAAATCGCATGAAGCTCAAATGTGGCGCCAATTTTCCGGCTCATGGTTTTCATAAAACCGTTGCTTTCAAAAGGAATCTGCTTCACGTCACGTCTCGGCGCCGGCGTACAGTGGCTGGAACGCACCCGCAATGCTAGCGTATAACACGTGTCAAGACCGATGTGTTCAATGGTGGTGACACTATAGGGCCGGGCGGATCTATATTGAGTTGCTTTTATTAAGTCCCACCATCCTAAAAACAAAATTACAGATGTAGTTATGGGCAGAACATTGTGGAATATGGGTTCGCCGAAAGAAATCTCTGCAGTGACGCGAACGAGTTCACTTAAAAGTCTTTGAGCATACAGACATTACAGGCATGTCTGTAGTGTATATTTTCTGTAATGCAGACGACCTATACAAACAATATATGTCTGTGTAGGTCGGCCCTAGGAAGGATCAGCGTGAAACCATTCATTTCCAATATTGGGCAGATTACCTGGGCTGCTTGGGTTGGGGAAGGAATGATCACGTGGGGCCAGCTGTTGCCTGTATTTGCCTGTATATATAGCCTTTCTGAAATCCATGATCCCTCTGGACACACATACACAGGGAAGTCAAGGCTCGCGGGAGCGCACAGCACTGCACGTGACATCAGCGGCCGGTACGTCCGCCAGGTTATCTCTGGAATGTAGTGGTTTAATTGGTGCAACAACCCTCAGCCTGTTCATATGCCTCTGGGCAATATTTGCTGGTTGTACAGTAGTTTGCGGCCGAGCTCTTTAAAAAACTGCAGTCTAATTTGGCACCCCATAGCACCCTAATTATAATATTTCATAAGTCCGAGTCAGCGGGGCTCCAAGTCTCCTGCCACTGACGTGGGCTTCATCATAAGCACGCTCTATGTGCGTGTGAGCGCCTCATTTGCGAAAGAACGGCAATTCTGCGAAGAACTATCACTGTAGAGGTTGAGCCGGGGCTGCCGTACAAACGACGTAGAATGTTCCTGTCTCTGTATATATCCTCATTTTCTTCCTTGAGGCTATTTAAGACTAGAAGGGAAAGAAATGCGGAATTGAAACGCGGTCCAGCTTCTTCAGTGTGCATGTGGTAGGTATTAGTCAAGAAAGAGGTGAATTGCGAGCCCCCACCCCCAGAAGGACAGGGCCACTCCACTGTGATGTTATAAGAACGAAAGGGACTCTGTGGTCACCGTTTGGAAGTGAATAGTAAGGCAGCCTAGGCTCAACGATCCGCGCAAACAATTGTCTAGAAGCGGCGTTATTTGCTTGTGAAAGCGGCCGATGGTGGATACACCTGTAGGTAATGTTTGGCTTTTTATGACTTAAAAGCTCCATTTTCAACGACAGTAGCGCCGTTGTAGTTAGAACGCGGAAATCTTTCCAAAGAGGCCAACTGCTATTTCTCCTTGGTGTTTCTTTAAGCCCTGCCGAGGAGCATACTATACCGCGAAGCGGCCAGAACGGACTCGTCGCAATTACGGGAACAAGGACTACGTAGCCCTATACAGAGTACGCAGTGCACACACTGAGTGTTCAGTGTACTATCGGGCACAAAGGTCTCCATAACGCGTGAACGGCAGTAAACGATAACAGCTGCGTTATTAACCACGGGCTTAACCGCGCTTGTCGAGACACATGTTCTGATGTTTGCTAGTCAAATGAGGTGATAGTTGGCATACATGGGTCATATATGCGTCTAAGTGCTTTCCGCACGCCCTGGGGGGTTTAACCGCGTGTAATATTCGGGACAAAAGTCCCCGATAATAGAAAGTACCAATGCATACCAGTACATGGGGCGAAGTAGGAGCGCGTTAAGCTTGTCCCTATGCTCCCTGTTTTAGGTACTCGCGACTAACCGCGGGTACTATCGGAGACTAATCCCGAAAAAAAAACCGCAGTAAGGACAAGCCAGAGTCCATTGAAGGACTCTAGACAAGCTTAACGCGCACCTAGTTCGCCTCGCGTATTTGTCACTCTCTTGAAAATGAATAACGATTCTCAGATTCATTCTGCGAAAAAAGAAGTGTATTCCATAAACAGGTTTCACTCACTGTTCAAACCCCTGGAGTACACCATTAGTGGAAAATTTAATTCTTGAAAGATATCCCTTTTGTACTACATCTCAGTCCAGCAACAAGCTCCACACACGCACCCACATACGTCCATACGTGCGTGCTCAGACACCTTCCACGATACACATATCTGCGAGGACTCGCAAGGTGGACACCTTCCTTATTTCGTCCCAAATTGAGCAGTGACTGGTGCCTTGCTGAGTTCAATGCAGGTGGCCGAAAGCATATCGCGCCGCTGAGTGTCACTAGACCACCAGCTCCGGATAGCGGGCAAACTCGTCGCTGCACAAGTAGCGCTCCAGGATTCGCAGAGAACGCGCCGACAGCGCCGCCTCGCGGCCACCTCGGCGCTCGGCCCACGCTGCTAAGCGACGCTGGCGCTCCTCTTCGCACTTCCGTTCCAACCACCTGCGTTGAAGAGAGGAGACGCACTTAGCCCCAACACCGTCAATCCTGGCTCTATCTGTCGGTTGAAAGATTTATTTATTTATTTATTTATTTATTTATTTATTTATTTATTTATTTATTTATTTATTTATTGTGAGACCATCATTAACAGACATGCAGTGAATGCGCTACAAATTACGAAATGTTACGGCGGGTATGAATTGCGCGTTGCGACGAAACATAACATGCGACAGACACACTATTGATTTCATCTGCGGGTCTCGCATATCTGCAAGGCACGCGGTGCCATTAAGCGCACATTGAGTGCACGCCAGCCTCCGGCACCTCTCTTGCCACGAATCAAATGCACTGTTGCTGCCTTACCGGTTTCTGCGCCGTAAAAGTGCAGTATGTACGGCTGATACACATATTACGCACACAAGGGTGAGTCAGGTGAGGAAAACATGAAGACATATGCCGCTTGACCCTTGGCATCCCGAACAGCCAAGCCCATCCATGGTAGGTGCAGAGCAATCACACTTCGTTTGATCTTGAAGGCAATTTAGCGTTAAAGCAATACTTGGTCTTTTATTGCGACAGTGTGCCCGCTGGCATAAGGTATTTACAAATATAGGGTTAAAGCGATACCTGTACGGAGGACTTTCTCCGGCCTGAGCGGCAATGGCGTTATCGTAGAGGCCGTAATAAGTCGTAAGTGAAAATTCCGCGTTCACCAGCTTCCAAACAGCTACGTTGTCTAGATAGGCGGAACTGAGTCACAGGGATGTGCGGGACCGACAGCGGGTGCTGTCGAGAATGGGCCACACATGGTCGCGTGGTACAGGTACGCCTGAGCGAGGCACTAACACAGACTATCTGATTATGTGCAGCCATCGCTGCTAATTGAACTCTCTGGGAGAGGGCAAACAGCTGGCAGTCCTTAAGGAACACTGAGGACAACGCTATCAATTTATTTTCGTTTCATTTATGGGGATTTAACGTACCAAAGCGACTCAGGCTATGAGGGACGCTACCGTAGTGAAGGGCTCCGGAAATTTCGACCACCCTGGGTTCTTTAACGTGCACTGGCATTGCACAGTAAAAGTGCCTCTATATTTTCGCCTCCATGGAAATTCGACCACCGCGGCCGGGATTGAAACCGCGTTTTTCGGGTCAGTAGCCGAGCGCCGTAACCGCAGAGCCACAGCGGCGTCAAATCTTTAGTAGCGATGGCTACATTACGGTAGAATTTCGAGCCGTCAGCGTGGCGGCGCCGCCACGGTCACGTGGCTGGTCACGTGGTGCGGCGCAGGGGCCGCCGCCATGGCTAGTCACGTGGCTTGCTCACGTGGTTGGTCACGTGACCAGCCATGTGATTGGTCCCGGGGTGCGGAGCAGCTGCTGCTGCCAACGAAACCGAGCTGCAACAGCTGTGCGCATGCGCCGTGTCAAGTGGGACGAAGGTGAAGGAGGAACGCCCAGCGAAACGGAGCGGCGAAAGACTGACTTTGCAGTTCGACTGAGCAAGTTCTACTCGGCCAGCTGTAGCTATCATGTCACTCCAGTTTCAATCAGAGCTAAACCACCGCCAATTTTTTTTGTTAGTCAAGTCTAATAGTTTGGCATTTTATAGCTTTGTTACCGCTTCTGCGGCAGCGAAAGGTGCATTTATTCCTAAGAGATTTAGATTCCAAGTTGAAAAACATTGGCGGTGGTTTAGCTCTCGCTTAAACCTGGAGTGACGTGATAGCCACAGCTGGCCGAGTGGAACTTGTTCAGTCGAATTGCAAAGTCGGTCTTTCGCCAGCTCCGTTTCGCTAGGCATTCCTCCATCTTCGTCCCACTTGACACGGCGCATGCGCACAGCTGCTGCAGCTTGGTTTCACCGGCGCGCCGCGCCGCCGGCAAGAGCAGCTGTTCCGCACCACGTGACCAACCACATGACCGTGGCGGCGCCGCCACGGTCACGTGTCGCCGCCACGCTGACGGCTCGAAATTCTACCGCAATGTAGCTATCGCTACAAAATTTTCCCCCCGCTACGATTCAAACTCGGGACTCTCTGACGGATGGATGGATGAATGGATGGATGGATGGATGGATGGATGGATGGATGGATGGATGGATGGATGGATGGATGGATGGATGGATGGATGGATGGATGGATGGATGGATGGATGGATGCATGGACGGACGGACGGACGGACGGACGGACGGACGGACGGATGGATGGATGGATGGATGGATGGATGGATGGATGGATGGATGGATGGATGGATGGATGGATGGATGGATGGATGGATGGATGGATGGATGGATGGATGGATGGATGGATGGATGGATGGATGGATGGATGGATACGGCTGAACGCTTTAAATCGGGCGGTGGCTCAAGCCACCTAACCATGACTTGTGAAATTTTACTCTTGTCTTGCTTTTAGCCACCAATCATATAACCTTCGCTTGGTTACTTCTACCCGCTTAAAGTCTACTTTCCCCCCACTGTCCTTAAACACCAATTCCTTGGGTAAATCAGCCCCGCTGCTTTTCCACTGTAGGGTGAAGCCCTTTACAGAAAAGTATCAAGTGTTCAACCGTTTCCTCCTCCTCTCCGCACGAAATGCACAACGTGTCTAAATCATGGTACCTGACTCTATATGTCTAAGTCCACAAAACTGCAGTCCTGGCCTCAAACAACAAAGAGCTTCCCCTACAATTATCATAAATATTTTCTTTGGCAATTTCCTGCTTAAAGGTCCATATGTTCCCAGTGCTGATTTCGTCAGTGTCCCTGTTTTCCACAGAGCTCTCTCTGTTTCTTTAACCTTTTTCTTCAAAGATAATGGCTGATTTGCCCCCTTGCTGCTGTCCAGATATTTGCTTGTCAATTTTCTAGTCCGCTTTCTCCATTTCGTGTCAACATTATATACAGGTATCTGAAAACTTTCCTAGCCCACTGCTTTTCCCCCATTTTTTTTCAATCACTCCTCAAATGCTATCTTACTGCTAGCTTCGCTCGAACGACGCCCGAACGACGCCCATCCATGTCACCTTATACCCCCTGGTTTGGTGTATTGCCAGGTGCTCCCAAAGCTAGCCTCCCTACGCCACGTTCTTTAATTGCTAACCTTGCTTGAACATCTCGGTCTCATGCACTGGACCGCATTACCGAAAGTCAGGCTAGGAACCATCACCCCTTTCCAGATCCCTCTTACCACTTCATACCTATTGTAATTCCACAGTGCCCTATTTTTCATGACAGCTGCATTCCTACTATCTTTATTCATTACATATTTTTCATGCCCTGTCAGATACTCATAACTGTTATTTATCCACACCCCAAGATACTTGTACTCATCCACTACTTCTAGCGTGAACTCGTGTATTCTATGCTCGCCGCCCTCTTCATTAAATATCACGACTGCAGATTTTTCCTTACTATACTTGAAACCTAATCAATCTCCCTATGTACCAATATGTCTATCAACTTCTGCAAGTCTTCCTTGTTGTCAGCCATTAGCACCATATCATCCGCGTATAGTAGTCCCGGTAGTGACTGTTTAGTCCATTCTCCTTGCTTGAATAAAGAAAGGTTGAAGCCTAGTCCGCTCCTCTGTAGCTTGATCTCCAACCCTTGAAGGTACAACATGAACAACAAAGGGGACAGAGGACATCTTTGCCTAAGCCCCCGCTGTATCTCTACAGGCCCTGATACATTTTTCCCCATTTTATGAGCACTCTGTTACCTTTATATATATCTTTTAAAAGGTTAATTACTCCATCTTCCACATCCAATGCGCCCAGTATGTCCCGCAGATACTCCTGAATAACGTTGTCATAGGCTCCCCTAATATCCAGATATGCTAGCCATAGGGGCCTGTGTTCCTTTTCGGCAATCTCTATACACTGCGTCAATGAAAATAGATTGTCCTCCAACCTCCTTTGTTTCCGGAACCCATTTTGTAGTTCCCCCAGCACCCCGTCGTTCTCCACCCAAGCCTGCAATCTGTCCTTTATAATCCGCATCACCACCCTGTAAACCACAGATGTCACTGTTATCGGACGGTAGTCACATCAGCTTTGTCCCCCTTATATATCATGTTCATTCTACTTAATCGCCATTCATCGTGGACTTTCCCATCCACTACCATTTTATTCACTACCTGTATTAATGTTTGCTTGGATTTTGGTCCTAGCTTCTTTATCAACATCATCGGGATACAATCTGGTCCTGTTGATGTACCACTAGGAACCTTCTTCCCTGCCCTTTCCCACTCTCTTTGCTCAAGTGAAGCTATTGCAGTAACCGGTCTATCCTCCTTCGATAAATTATGCACAACATTCCTTTCTTTAAATTTTTCTGTCATCCATGTTCCTATGTGTTTTACGAAGAACAAGAGACGTACAGCGGCGGAAAAGGAAACGAGGATTCCGTGATTGCTGCGCGAGCGCAGCGCTCCAGCCTAGCAGCAGCCGAAATGGAAACTACTGTCAGCTGGACGTTGAAGGCCTCTATCAGCCGTCATCGCTTCGTTTACGTTTGCACCAACCTCACGATAGATCCCGTTCCCGATTCCGACAAAGAAGTTCTCACAAAGAACTCCGGCCTGCATTCAGCGACCTCAACCCTACACAGCGTGCGATGCTTCTTAGGACTGAGGCGGCGGACTTGCAAGGAAGTCCTAGCGCCGAGAAGCCGGCAGCGTTGCTGTCACCGCCGAGCTACCGTCACGACTGATGTGTAGTGGCTGGTACGTGCGGGCATATCTAAATTCTGTAATAATAGTCCTCGTAGGGTTGATTATGCAGCCCAGCGTCTTGGTACGTTGACGAAGCGAACACTCCGAGCGGTGCGCTTGTTATCGTGGAGGCGCGTTGAACAATGGCAATACATAGCTCTTTTTTCTTTGTCGCCGTTGCGTGCCGTTGCATGAACTTCGTCCGAGGAGCACTTAGAGAAGCACTTGGAGGTCCTCTTCAGCTCCGCCCATGTAAATCTTGGCGCATAACGAAACCATGCGGGCACGCAAGCGCATTGTAGCTAAGCGCCCCAAAACACACCGAAACTCAGCTGGCCGCCAGTTGTGCCGCCATTTGCATGCTTTCTTTGACTCCCAACATTCATCATCATCATCAGCCTGAGTTGAGTCGTGTTGAGTTGTTATATGCTACACTTGGGATTAGCCTTGCTTAGTCTGCAGGCAATTGCTCCACCGTAGCGTCACTTATATGTTAATAACGACCTGAAACCTGTCGGATCTGCCCTGCTATGCGCACGGTAACTTGTAATAGTACATATTCCACTCTCGCAGTCACCATCTATGCACACATTCACTCACAGCAGAACAGTTCAGAGCAGAAGTCACCATCTATGCACATATTCAGTCACAGTAGAACGTAGTACATTGCAGTGCCACCATCCATGCACACATTCACTCACAGTATAACATGGTCCACTACAGAAGACACCATCTACGCACGCAATCACAGTAGACCATAGTTCCTTCTTGCTGTCACCATTTAGAGGCAAGATCAGTGTCCCGCAGAAATGTTAAAAGAAGGCGTGCAGCCTCCCTTCTGAATGTCTGGTTTCCACTCGGGTAGACAATGTTTTGAACTGTACTGTGAAGGACTCCTGTCTTCTTGAAGGAAGCGAATATCACATTCCTTCCCGCGTTGTACTCTGGGCAGTACGTAATATAATGTTCTATATCCCCACACATACCACATAAAGAACATAGCGGAGACGATGCCATGCCCGTCTTATGCATCCAGGCAGGAGTACGAGCAGAGCCCGTGCGAATTCGATGCAGTAGAGTGGCCTGGGATCTTCTCAGTCCCTTGGTAACACATGGTTTGTAGGGCGCACTCCAAAAAGTACTAAAATGATCGAGCAGCGTTTCTCTGTGAGACTTTTTATCATCTTGAGGTACTTTTTTATGTATTTCTTGACAGAGCTTTATGGGCGAGATGTCTGCCACCTCATTTCCTCTGACTCCTATGTGAGAAGGCACCCATTGGAAGTATAGAGTAAAGCCTCTGCTGTGCAGATTCTGCACCAAGCGTAGAGAGCTTATAGACGAGGAATCAGTAGGGTATCCGCTCTCTAACCTCTGAAAGGCAGATTTTGAATCAGGATGACCACAGGTTGAGCCGGACAAGACCCTAGCTTTCGTAAAGCCGCCTCAATAGCCTTTTTCGGCCGTTGTGGAGGATACGACAGCAGTAAAGCGTACAGACCACTTACAGCCCAAAGAATGAATGTAAAAACCCGCTGCGCTAGCTTGTTTGACCTTGTCCACAGAACCATCCGTGAAAATTTGAAGATGGCGGACATACTCTGTTTCCAAATGTTCAAGTACGAGCGAATGTGTTGCTGCCAAAGTAGAGCTGAGCTTTGCGCTCACATGGGGAATTGTAAGCTTACAGTCGAGGGTCGGAACAGACCAGGGGGGTTTCGAACGTTTCCTTTGTCTTCGAACATTAAGGCCTAAAGAACTAAGAGTATAAAGTGGAAAGTAGGCATTCGACTCATATCCCTTGCAGAGCCGTTGGAGAAGGGATCGCCCAGCTACCATCTCTCCTAGGAGGCCAAGATGCATTAGTAGTCTCTGAGAAGCGACAAGGCTAAGAGGTTTCGATAGAGACTCATGAAGTACTGCCTTGTTCGCACCCGCCAGAGGAACTCCAATGGCTCTTCTTAGGCCATTTCTACGGAGAACTTCGAGACGTTCAAGCTGCGACGCCGAGGTGGAAATTAAAGCCAATTGATACATTATGCGACTGACCACCAGCGCTTCTCACTTTCAATTCTACGGATCACATTGAGACGCGAAGATAGAGGTGAGACAATCGCGTCGACAGGTTTTCTCCACTGTAGACGGGAGTCAATAATGACGACGAGAAAATGCGTGTGATTGAATTGGCGGATGCAATAGTGACCAAGGTCTATCTTCAACCGCGCTTGACGTCTTCCTACACCTGAAAATAGAACAAAGCCGGATTTTTCCAATGATAGAGACAATTCCACACCTTGATGGTAAGTTTGTACCGAAAGTAGAGCCTGTCGAGCTATCAGGGCTAATCGCTTGTGTTGGTAGCCAGTAATCCAAATACAGATGTCGTCAGCATAGATTGACATACGCACTTGCCTGCAATTTTTTTTGCAACGAATCGGGAATGCCAGCCATTTCCAGGTTAAAGAGCGTAGGGGAAAGAACGCTTCCTTGAGGCACACCTCGTGATAGAACCCTTTCGGTTCTTAAGGTACTCCCTAACCGTACACGAACCGCACGATCACTGATGAACGTGTAAATAAATCTTAACATATGGCCCTGTATGCCCATACTTTGCAAACTGTTCAGAACTGAGCTCTGAAGCATGTTGTCATAAGCTTTTGGAACGCCAAAAAAATGGCTAAGGTGGAAAGGCCGAGAGTTCTCTGGTGTTCAATGTGACTCACCAAGTCTAAGACGCTATCTTGGGCACTAAGACCTCGGTGGAATCCTTTCATACATGTTGGCAGTGCCTTGCTGTCCTCAAACCACCACGATAAGTCTTCATTTACTAGCTTCTCCATCAACTTAGCTACACAGGAGGTCAATGACACAGGACGATACGAGGCAAGGTCCATTATGTCTTTGCCAGGCTTCATACTGGAACTACATGTGCCGCCTTCCATGACGGAGGAACATCGCCAGTCTCCCAAACACGATTGATGAAATTTAGGAGCTCCTTCCTGAGTTCCAGGGGCAGATTATGCAGCATTTGGTCGGTGATACCGTCGGTACCTGGTGCACACCGGCGCCGCCGGCCACTGAGCGCAGACTGAAGCTCCCTAAACGTGAACGGGACGGGACGTCCATGATAGACCTGGAGGAAGCAGGTGGCGTATATATATATATATATATATATATATATATATATATATATATATATATATATATATATATATATATATATATATATATATATATATATATATATATATATATATATATATATATATATATATATATATATATATATATATATATATATATATATATATATATATACCCATTCCTGAATTAGCACGTAGTACAAGTGCGTCTGCAAATCCTTCTGCCAACCACGAAATAGGTTTTTCCTTGCGTATTGCAAGAGCTTCAAAAGGCTTTCAAAGGCGAGATTCTCCAGCAAATCTGCCAATAACTCGCCATATTCTCGTCATCGGTGAGAACACAGTCAAACTGGCGCAGGATGAGGTCCATTGCGACCTGTAGAGCTTGTTCGTGTGCCGTCGAATGGCAGAATTCAGTCTCTTGAAGGCCGTCTTCAATTCCCTGCCGTCATTCTTCCACATGAGTTGTCGCTCTGCCCTTCTTCTCGCTGCGCAAAGGTTCCTGAGTTTTAAATCCGGCCGGAAAATTATCAGGTAACTTGACCGCCGAAGTTGCTGCCATCTTACTAGAAATCATCTTGTCAATAACATTACCAGAAACACGTTCTAGGTGCTCTCTGTACTTGTCGCAGTTGGCCACATTGTTGATTTTAGGACCACGCATACGAAAGTCTGCAGCAAACACAAAAATTGGATAATGATCACTTCCCATGCGGTCAGCCGCTGTTGACCACCTCACGCAGACATCAGGTGAATCAAAGTCAGGTCTACAGCTGTCGCTGAGGCTGGAGGCCGGAAGATAACGGGGATTCCGTAATTGGCAACATACAGGTCCAAACTGTCAATATCGTCTACGAGTTTGCGTCCACGGGAATCCGTGTTCCTGTCACCCAAGACGGTATGATGGGCGTTGACATTACCGCAGATGATTCGAGGAGCAGGGAAGCGGTCGCAGAGCTGCTGTAGAAACGAATCCAATGCTACCTTCTTCCGTGGGTTACGTACACGGATGCAATAGAAAGGTTCGAAATCCAATCTGTATTTTCACAGCCGCTACCTCAATGTCATCCGTGCAAAGATCGGTAACGCTTATAGGAACATGTGGAATTTACTTTCTTATGTAAACCACGGCACTTCCTGCAGGAAATTACTTTATGCTGCAGTTTTTATGGGCGACATATCCAGTCAAACATCTCCAGCTTGGTCGGCCAGCTTCTGACAGGGCCAATACTGGAACACAAGTCTCTTTCAAGAATACTTTTAGTTCAGGTAACCGACTTAAAATCCCACCACAGTTCTATTGCAATATAAACGGCACTTTTAATAAGGAGCTCAAAAATCAAGCTGTCTGACCTTCGTGTTTTGTTTGGGGCCCTGAGTTCACATGTTCCAGTGATCCCGCCTGGTAAACTGACGAACTTCCTTCAGCTGGTGCTTTCTTTTGAGTCCATGATTACCACCTCCGCAGCGAACTTCCTTTGGATCTAATATGGATGGTGTTCAGCCTCATGTAACATCAGCCTGACTACACCCACTGTAGGACAAAGGCCTCTCCCATGCCTCTACAATTAACCCTGTCCTTTGCCAGCTGCATCCACCCTTTGCCTGCAAACTTCTTAATCTCATCCGCCCACCTAACCTTCTGCCGCCCCCTGCTACGCTTTCTTTCTCTTGGAATCCACTCCGTTACCATTAAGGACCAGCGGTTATCTTGCCTTCGCATTACATGCCCTGCCCAAGCCCATTTCTTACGTCCTGAATTCGACTAGGATGTCATTAACACGAGTTTGTTGCCTCACCCACTCTGCCCGCTTCCGGTCTCTTAACGTAACACTTATCATTTTTCTTTCCATGGCTCGCTGCGTTGTCCTTAACTAAAGCTGAACCCTTTTCGTTAGCCTCCACGTTTCTGCCCCTTAAGTAAGCACCGCTAAGATGCCGCTGTAGTACACTTTCATTCAGGTTGTCGTTTTTTCGTCGTCCTCGTGTGATAAAAGTGCACTAGTGGTTTCAAAACAAAACTTATATACTTCAATATCGATCAAACATGTAACCTCATTCCACGTTTGTCAGCCTCAGAGATCTCTCGTATCTTTTCTCCTATTTCATCATCCCGCTTGTACTTGCGAGATTGGCCTGCGGCTGCGATACCTGTATTTTAGTTCTTGCACAGTTCTAGCCTTGCAAGAGCTTTGTTTAAAGAAAGAGTGGTGTTTTTGTGTTTAGTAGCTGGTATTCTATCGATACAAGCCAACTTCAATTTCTCCTCAGTGACCCTTTAAAGCATTCAATATTTGGAGCCGATTGCTTACGCATTTGAGCAAACGGGCGCTACCGGGGACAAAACTCGCCAGAACGTGAAGAGCGGCTACTGAAGCCGGTAGCCGTGCGAATAACTGGTTCTTCCTAGACCACATTAGTGGGTATGAAAGCCGGCCTCGCGTTCTGTGTCGTGTAGGAGTGAGAATGACGTCATGGTGCCTGTACGCCCAGACAGCTTTCGGTGTGTCCTGGAGATTTTGTCGGCTACAGCGCCAGTACGTTACCGTCCGTCTGGTTGCGCCGATACCCTCTTCTTACGCGCTTCCTTCCTTCGGCGAGAAAGCGCGAAGGTCTTAGCTCATATTACAGAAAGACGGAACGGGATGGAGCCGTGGAGAGAGGATTTCCGGTGTCTCCGATTTTAAGGTGAAAGCCTTTCTTGGCTCATGAGTGGTGTGAACTGAAGTTGTAGACAGAGGCTCTACGCAGTGGCGTGGAAGGAAGTTGAAGGCAAAGGCTGCCCGCAAAAGTGTCCGCACTTGTATGTTAATTAAAATAACAAGAAAGGAAAATTGGGATCTAGGTCGGAAGCAAACCCGGGCCGCCGGCGTGCTTGACGGGGACGCACCCACTCCGCCACCACACTTCGACGTTTGAAGCTGAATAAAGGTGCCTCTAATGAATGCACAGTTCTTAAAAACGTATCTTCAATATAGATACTGAGGCCTACAAGAGTAATTATGAGCATGTTAATTACAGACGTCGCAATCATGCGACTAACAAATTTGCTCAGTTTCTGGGAAATTTTCAGTGCTTGGCGTGCAGTCGTGGCGCCATCATGCGGCACTCACTGAACCCACCCCCCCCCCCCCCCACCGCAATGTACGGCGCTAGCCGAGCAACTGGCGCAGGTGGCAGACAGCACATAGCTCTCGCATTTCCGCACGTAGGGGGAGTTAAGTGCCCCTCATAATCTTTTTTTCCTGACACGGAACTTAGTGACCGGTGGTAACAACGGCAGCAAGAAAAGATTCTCTTTTTTGCCGCTCTCGCAACGCATGAAGGACGGTGAACTGTGCTACGAATGGAGGCGCCTCGCTTTTATATTAAAACCCTGTAATACCCAGCGTTGCTCAGGGAGCAACCGCTGACTGTGTTTTTCTTTCTGGCATAGTGAAACAGCTCTGATCTTTCTGCTCGCATCTGTTGTAAGAGAGATGCCTCTGAATGCATAACACAGAAAAACAGACGGCTGACCTCACTTTTTTTTTTTGCTAGAAAGACGCACTGGTTGAGGCAGCTTGACGAGCACCCGTCGCACATGGACGAAAAGGTGAGCGACGAGTGTTAGCTAACATGGCCACGGGACTTCGTGCAGCCACAAATAACTTATTTCAATCCCTTCACGAAGGCACGCAGAAGCTGTATGTTGCACCTGCATAGCATAGCAATGGAATGTGGACGTGCGATTAAGGATAAGAAAGAGGAACTCTTCATTTTTCCGGTACGATATTTATGTTTATTTACGCAGTGTAAATTATTGTCTCATATTTTCAGCTGCTGGAAGAAGAAGGTAAGATTGTGGGTACCAGACAGTGAAAAGTCACTACGGTGGAGCAATTTCCGACAGAAAGCGGGACTAATGGCTACAAGGGAGCAGGATTTCTTACCAGCAGAAGTAGCTGACCAACAACAATAAGAGCAGTAGCCTTCTCCGGTTCCAGCATGAAGTCACCTTACATGATTTCCTTTAGTATACAGCGAACCCAAGTTATGCCTTTATGGCAAGTGCGCGAAATACAAAAAAAAAGAAAGAGCCGAACGTAATGTAAGGCTTGTCCCGCTTATAGCCGGCAACCACTTAAAACACATGCGATAAACAGGGAACTCCAGGCAAACGACAAAGGCCACCCACGAGACGGCAAGAAAATAATAGGCGCGCTTCCCGCCGTGTTGGCATAGTGGTTCTGGCGCTCGGCTGCTGACCCGAAAGTCGCGGGCTCGATCCGGGCCGCGGCGGTCGAATTTCGATGGAGGCGAAATTCTGGAGGCCCATGTACTGTGCGATGTCAGTGCGCGTTAAAGAACCCCAGGTGGTCGAAATTTCCGGAGCCCTTCACTACGACGCCCCTCATAGCCTGAGTCGCTTTGGGGCGTCAAACCTCCCAAAAACCATAAACCAAATAGGCGCACTTACAGCTCGTCTTGTCGCATGTGCGCCCTGTCCGTACTGCCTTTCCGGCGATGCTCTTTCAAGATCTCGGAGCGTGAACCAAGAAACCCAAGCCGGGATTTCGAATGGAAACGACTGTTCCGGCTTCTCGCGTTCGAGAACAGTGCGGTGCCACTCACTTGAGGTACACCTGCTGCGCCTCGTGCCTGGACCGGCGGGGCCTCTCGGTGGCCTCCAGGTCCAGCTGGCGCAGCCTGCACCGCAGCTCCTCCTCGCGTTGCTGCCGCTGCTTGCGACGCAGCCAGGCCTCGAACGCGGCCGACGATGATGCTCCGCGCCGCGCACCGTCGTCCGTAGTGCGCGACGACTCGCTCCTCGAAGACGATTCGTCCTGCGAAGGCGACCACGCACGCCTCGCTGTGTACCTCATTTCTTTCAGGAGCGTTCCTCAAGAGGTCTTTGAAACGGCATCGTGCAACATTCTCCTACCCCGCCGCGGTGGCTCAGTGGTTAGGGCGCTCGACTACTGATCCGGAGTTCGCGGGTTCGAACCCGACCGCGGCGGCTGCGTTTTTATGGAGGAAAAACGCTAAGGCGCCCGTGTGCTGTGCGATGTCAGTGCACGTTAAAGATCCCCAGGTGGTCGAAATTATTCCGGAGCCCTCCACTACGGCACCTCTCTCTTCCTTTCTTTCACTCCCTCCTTTATCCCTTCCCTTACGGCGCGGTTCAGGTGTCCAACGGTATATGAGACAGATACTGCGTCATTTCCTTCCCCAAAAAACAATTATTATTACTATCATTAACATTCTCCTGGCATATATTTTTGTTTCCTGGATTTATAATAATAATAATAATTGGTTTTGGGGGAAACGAAATGGCGCAGTATCTGTCTCATATATCGTTGGAGACCTGAACGGCACCGTAAGGGAAGGGATAAAGGAGAGAGTGAAACAAGAAAGGAAGAAAGAGGTGCCGTAGTGGAGGGCTCCGGAATAATTTCGACCACCTGGGGATCTTTAACGTGCGCTGACATCGCACAGCACACGGGCGCCTTACCGTTTTTTCTCCATAAAAACGCAGCCGCCGCGGTCGGGTTCGAACCCGGGAACTCCGGCTCAGTAGCCGAGCGCTCTAACCACTGAGCCACCGCGGCGCGTTTTCCTGGATTTATCGAACACAACAGTCCGTCAAAAAACGTGGCGACACACAGCTTGGAAAGGTCTATACAGAGGCTGCGTTACATTTAATTGAACAATACAATGAAAAACACGAACGACAGGGGTTACTAACCGGTCTAGCATGAGAAAGAGTTCGATAAATCCAGGAAATTTATCGAATTCTTTCTCATGCTAGACATCCGCGGGAACATCCAACGGGGACATCCCGGAGGGTGGCTAGCAGCCTAACACGCCACCTGCCAGCTGTGGCGGGTGGCTTGTGATATAGGCTGTGTTCAAACTTCGCGTTACCAACTATCTTAATCGTCTGTGTGCAGAACCGTCTACAGATTCGTCTAGAGAACCGAGGCACGACCACTGTCTTCGTCACGGCTCTTCGAGCGTTACAACTGTGTCCGAAAGCCCACTCTTTCCACTCCCGACAAAAAAAAAATTTCGTCCTGCGAGCCGTCTTGTCGCGCTGCACTCCTCCGAAGGCAGCCTCTCATGTCGCTTCAGCAGTGCTGCACCTCTTTCTCTCCAAGGCTGCAAAGCGAACAGATCCGCTTCGCTGGCACGAGAGCACTATCAAAAAGCACTTTGATTGGTTTGGTTTATAGGGGTTTAACGTCCCAAAGCAACTCAGGCTATGAGAGACGCCGTAGTGAAGGGCTCCGGAAATTTCGACCACCTGGGGTTCTTTAACGTGCACTGACATCGCACAGTACATGGGCCTCTAGAATTTCGCCTCCATCGAAATTCGACCGCCGCGGCCGGGATCTGACCCGCGTCTTTCGGGCCGGCAGCCGAGCGCCATAACCACTCAGCCACCGCGGCGGTAAAAAGAAAAAGCACTTTGAGATCACGCCTTATATAAGGTTCTTGCCTGTCCTGAAAGACTCCGGCATTCCGTGCGATCTGTTAATGCTGGTTGGACATTTTAGCCTGTGGAAGAGCCGCATGATGGATCGACACGCTGAACCACCTCGTTCATCTGCGTTTCTGTTCAGTGAACAGTGCGCCTTGGTGCGGACGATTTATGCTGTGCATCACGGGCTGCCAGAATGGGTGCCGATTCTTGAAGCATGTGTATGTCTCCCGCAATTTTGATGTGCCGTGCCGGTGGGGTGCAGTGTAAGAAGACATGCGGATGTGTGTGTGCATCGCGGAATAGTATGCGTATACGTAAAGCATTTGGTGGCTTACCGGGTTTGATTTCCATGCAATAAAGAAAAAGGAAAAAACTATGCTATCGCCGCAGCCGATCACCCCTCGTGTTATCTGCAAACACTCTCGTGCTGTGCATTGCACATCGTCGTCTTCATCAACTTCCATCTGCGGCCCGAACAGATCAGAACAGCTTAACCTCGATCAGAGCTGAACCTGAGTCTAATATCGTCGCCAGACGTGCCGAAGACCTAGCAAAGCAAAAACATGAACCAACCAGGCTAAACATATGCTTTCGCGCGTCTACTCGGCTTGACTATGTTAAAACGCCACCACTTTTTCGTAAGCCACAGCACTGGTAAGCCGAATGCACTGCAGGAAATTAGGGCACGCAACAGAACCGTCGCGGAAGTGACGTAAGAAATCGCCATCGTCCTGTCCTGACCAACACATCGCAGAACAGACACAGCGCAAAAGCAATTACAATCGCCAAAGCGAGGCTATCTGTAACGACGCCACTCGCGCCTCTTCCACGTTGCCTTGCGGCGCCTAACATCATCCATCTTATCGACGAGCCGTAGCTCTCGATATCTTAGCTTGAATCTTATATCTCGATATCTTAATTCTAATCTGAAGTCTCACGTCTCTATACAAACCCACGAGCCGGTTGTGTTGT